>QEPC01001041.1:1071697-1094496 GCA_003113815.1 Sphenodon punctatus | reverse complement strand
TCCACACCTGCCACCACCCTCAGCAGTCCTAAATACTCCACAGAGCCAATCAGACCATGGCAGGTGTGGCCACGCCCACCACCAGGTGTACACGGTGAGTAAGGCAAGAGAGAGAGAGGGAGGATGCCACAAACAGGGAGAACCGCCCCCTGCAGCATATTGCAAATAGCGCAGGCTACAGAGAGCACCTCCCCGAAGCCCCAAGGCCAGGGGTTCAAGGCCTGGCCGTGACACATGGGCTGTCAGGGCCGGGTGGGGCCTGACCCCTGGTCATGCTGTCCCCAACCCCCCTCCTCCCTCACTCCAGGTCTGTTCCCCCATCCCGTGTGCTTGCTTACCCTCGATGTCTGTCTCTAATGACTCCGAGGCCGGCCCCTCCGTGTTGCTGTGCTGTGTGACCACTGGCTGAGGGTGATGAGGGTGCCGGCTGCGGAGTCCAGCTGTCTGGCCAGGGGGTGGGGGCTCTCTGGGTTGCTGCCCAGGGGGGGCTGCTGGTCCCCGAGGTCCCGGGGCATTCATGCTGGGGGTCTGGGGCCCTGGAGCGGGTGCCTTCTTGTGGGGCGGAGAGGGGAGGGGGTACCTCGGCCCGTTCCCTGATCTGAACCACAGTGCTCTCCACGAGCTGTGGGGCGACTATTGATCCCTTCATATGAAGGATGCGGTCCAGGGCATCATAGAAGGAGGCGGTCCGGAGTCTGTGTCTGGACCACCGGTTGTTGTCCCTGATGGCCTTGTACCCCCTCTTCAGCTCTTTGGTCTTGGAGCGGTACTGTGCGACTGTCTGGTCATGTCCCGCCGCCTCCATTTCCTGCACTATCTCCTGGAACACATGCTCATTCCTCTGATTGAGCGCTAGCTCCAGCTGATGCTCCAGGGTCCCCCGGATACGGATGAAGTCCTGAGTCTCCCGGAGCCCCAACTGGCCCCTTCTCTTCTCTGGTTCCTCCTCCTCCTGAGCATCTGGAGGAGGGTTGCCTTACCTGTAGTGCTTTCACTCTCTTAGAGCTGGTTGAGCAACCAAGTGTGTGTTTAAGCCTAAGAGGAGTAAATTAAGCTGGTTACATATTCGTCTCCCAACTCAGCAGCAGTCCAGTGCAACATGGAAGGGTAACGGGAATTGAAAGAAAGCAGGATGGAAAAGTGGGGCACCTCCAATGAGATGGGTGGGGTGGGGGGTGGGGTTTCCCCCCACATATTGTCATTTTAAATTGGTTTATTTTAAAAAATATTTTTATTGAATGTTGTTCGCCGGCGGCGCCCCGGGCTGTCCTGAGGGCAGGAGGGGCGGGATATAAATTTTAAATAAATAATTTTTTTAAAAAAATGAGGCAGAGGTTTTTTTTCCATTGTTAGTATTAGCAACCTGCAGTTCCACACCTCTCAACATGTCAGGGAGGGGGGATGGGTGCAGCTCCATTCTGTGGAATAGTAATGATCCTAAGTTGGAGTCAGGTCCCCTCCTTTGGGATTTCTTTTAGAAGGGGACATGTGGTTATGGAACATGACAGGCTAGGGCCCAGCAAAGGGTTGTGTTTTTTAAAATTATTATTATTATTATTATTATTATTATTATTATTATTATTGTTGTTGTTGTTGTTTATTTATTTTATTATTTTATTATTTATTTACCCCACCCTTCCTGCCAAAGGCAGCTCAGGGCAGCTTGCAACATGAAAATATAAAATGCAAATATAAAACAATCAAAAATACAAAAATATAAAATACTCCCCAACCCTACACTATTCCCACAACCCTCTCCACCCCAAATCCCCAACCTCCTAACTGATCTCTATCCCTACACAACTCCCCCCTCCCCTAGCCCCCACTGCCAAATGCCCTTGTGGATAAAACAGTTTTGCACTGCTTCCTAAAGGTGTTCAAGGCCAGGCATAAATGAACCTCCCGGGGAGGAAGTTCCACAACTACGGAGCAGTGGACGTGAATGCTGTCCTTGTCGTAAAGGCCAAGTTAAAAACTGGTACCTCCAGAGGCAGGCATCACTGGATGACTGCAAAGGCTGTGATAGGACATGTTAGGCGAGGTGATTTTCCAGATAAGTTGGCCCCAACTTGCCATTTAGGAAAGGAACTGGACACGATTTTGAAGGGAGGTTTATCCCCAGACTAACATTGGGTTTTTGTTAATAAAGAGTTGCCTTTTTTAACCCAATTTTACTGTGTCTGTGCTTTCTTCCAATTACCCGGGGCAATCACAGAATTGGAACATATATGAAATGTTATCTAGTCCATGCCCTACTTTGAAACGGGACACTTACATCTACAACATTCCTGAATGGAGAACGGTTCACTTCCAAGTTCTTTGTGTTCTGTCAACCCTTTCAGTATTGGAAGACTGCTAGCATGTCTCATCTTAATTTTCTTTTCTCTAGGCTAAACATTCCAAGTTCCTTAAACTTTTCATTATAAGACTTATCATTTTTATTGACCTCTTCTGAACCCACTCCAGTTTGCCAGTGTCCTTCTTAAAAAGTCTTAAACTTAAAACAAACGGCACATTTCTCCAGGTAAGGTCTCTTGAGTTCAGAATAGAGTGGAATTATTACTTCCCGTAGCTTGGAAACAACACTTTTGCTAGTGCAGCACAAAACTGCACTACCCATTTTTGCTGCCACATCAAATTGCTGACCCATGTCTACTTTGTGATCGGTCACAATCCCTATGTCAGTTTAATATCTGCTGCTGCTGCTGCCAAGCCAGCTACCCCCATCATATAGTTCTACATTTGGTTTTGACAAGCTCTCTGCAATTTGTGTTCCCATTTCTGAGGAATCAGATTCACTAGTATGTAAGAACATAAGGAGTACCATACTTGGTCAAAAGCAATGGCCCATCTAGCTTAGCATCCTTTCTTTGACAGTGGCCAAAAGTGGTTGCTTTAGAGAAATACACAACCGGTCATAATGAAGTGATGTATTTCCTGATATTGGGGGCGATCCCATGTCCTGCGCATGCACATGTGTGCAAATCACACGCATCCCCATAGGGATTGCATTGTGCCGTTAGTAACCCATGTGGATCCCACGCAGATCCCACATGGATCCTGCTTGGGTATGTGGCCATTGGCTTCTTTTAGACGAACGTGATGTGCACGCGCCTGAAAATCAAGCACCTTTGAAAAAGAGTGTGGGTGGGATTTAGATGATCACATTTGCACATTTTTTAAAGGCACAAATGGAAGACCCCATTGATGGAGGTGAAGACCCTGCCCGTGCTCTTTTTCAAAGGTGCATAATTTTCCGGCACGAGCAAACCATGCTCATCTAAACACAACCATGTGTTAGGAGAGAGTATGCAAGCGTTAGAGCTTCACAGAGCTCTTGCAACTGAGTATCTTGATGTTCAGGAAGTGTAGACTCTTTAGTGGACTCCTCAGATGTTGATCTGTTCTCCACAGCCTCGCTCTTCACCAAACACTGGAACCACACCAGTTCTTCTGCATCAAATATCCTTCTTCAGACATGGAATCAAACAGGTTTTGCACCAGCGATCACTGCCCTAGGAACATACTAATGTGTCATGATTTGCTAACATATCAGTTGCATGTCTCTTTCCAGAACCCAGCATCTGGTTTTGGTTAGAAATAACTGACTAGAACTGTCTTTGATTTGTTTCAGCTCCACAGACAGAATATCTGTATAAAACCCCCAGTGTTGTGCTTTATGTTTAATATCCCTGAATGTCTGTAAACCGAGATGTCGGCTTTATTTCTTGTTAATAATCTTCCAGTTTTTTCACTGTAAATAGAGCAAACATTTTATGAAGCTCTTTTTTTAACCCAAAAGAAATGTTTGTTTCTCTTATTATCTATAACTCCTTTAATTTGTGCAGTGCAGTCAGTTAATAAACAGCTTTCCCTCTTAGTAATGAAATAGACACACACTTAAAATTTTAATGTAGCCCAAGAGTTGGTATATATTTGCACTAACGTCTGAGAAGGATAATATCCATATGCAGAAATTAGCCTCATTACACTTAAACAAAATTACATGCAATTGTTCATTGTTTTCTTCACCTTCTTTTAAATATTAAAAAAACAACAATAAATGTGCCTTTGAAGAGCCACCAAGATTTTAAAAACAGGTTCTCTTAAAACTGAAACTATCAGGAAAAGGAAATAGGAGATTATGAAAGAAATGTGAAATCAGGGCAAGTAAACTCTTGTAAAGGAAGGTTTGCAGTGTGGTACCATTTGAGCTTCTTTATCTTTGTGGTAATCTTTGTCCCCATGACGTTAAAGCAGGGGCAAGCTCAATTATGCAACAGGTAAGGAGAGTTTAGGGAAATTATATTTATTCAATTTACTTTGGAACCAGTGTAGTTTTGTTGAAGAAAACTGCTAAGCAGAGAACTAACAGATGAAGACTGAAGTCTTCAAACTGTTCCAGAGTAATCTCTTTGGACTTCAATGGGACCACTCCAAAGTAGAGTTTAGGAATCATGCCCATAAATTGATGTTTCTGTAGACTAGGGCTGAAAAGTAAATCAATTTGATTTTCATGAATATTGAGACCTATTAGCAAGATCTGGCTCTTGCTGACAGTTTGAGATTCTAGTGAGACTCTCCCTTTTTAAAAAAACTGTGCATGCACAAAATGGCCTCCAAACTATTCTGAGCTTGCACAGCCTTTTCCAAAAGAGGCAGCTGTTCTCTGCACATGGGCAAATGGCTGCATGCATGTGAAAATGGCTGCCCTTTTCCAAAATGTCAACAATGCTGCTGATGCCATTTCGGAAAGAGGCTGAACATGCACAGAACAGTCATTTTGCACATGCACAGGTTTTGTTTTGTTTTGTTTTTTAATCGAGAAAAACATCTTGACAAGAAATTGTCGAGATTGGGGTTTTTCTTGATTCTTATTTTTCTCTCGATTCTCATCAAGAAGCCTGATTCTAGATGAGAATCGAGAAAAAAAAGAAAAGAAAAGCTCTATTGTAGGCTGCACTTGTTGTCTCAGAAGCAGCAGCACTGCAAGTAACAATGTGCAAAAGGAGGAGGGAATTTTGTATTTCTGATTTCAATTCTGGGTTAAGTACCAATTTTTGTGTTGTTTTTTTCCCCTCGGGCTCAGGTGTGTTTTGTGTCTCAAAATTTTGATACAGTTTGTTGCGAAGCAAGCAAGCAGGGGAGTACAGCTTATATATGTAGACTGTGTGTGTGTATAAAGGAGTGCAGTCCTGTGTATGTGCTAACACGCATGTGTAGGTGACTGAAGCTACAATAAATTGTAAAAGGCCTTGGTAACAGCAAGCTCCAGAGCACCAGTCAAGGGAATCTCACATCCTTGCTGTAACAGGGCGCATTCCTCCAGGACTGCGGCCCCTTCCAGAGGGGCTGCGTGGGCCAACCATAAAGGCTGCGTGCATGTATGTGTCTGGAGAAGTCAGCCCCCTGGCAAAGGCATCCTGGGTTGGATATTAGCCCTGTAAAGGTTAATAGTCAGACTATAGCCGGAGAGCATGCCTAGTAAAGGCTTCAGGGTTGTTTACAGCTCTGATTACTGGGGCATGCTCACCCTCTCTGAGTTCTGAGTACAGAGACATGCTCAGTAGGGACCTGGAGAACTGAGCATGCTCAGGGCCTATAAAGGGCCTGTGTTCAGATGAGAGAGGAGCAGCATAGGAGTAGGAGCTAGGGTTGTGAGTTCCCTGCTCTAAGAAAGTAACCGTGGTGAAAGGCCTGCTTAGTGCAGAGGGCCCATGCCAAGATCAAGGACTAAGGTGGAAAACTAAGAGAGCTTTTGGGTCAAACCCTAAACATAGAAACGGTGTGCGCATATAGTGGCGTTGGCCTTGGTTGTGAGGGGCAGTAGGAGGCCAAGGATAGGGCCCTACAGAGGTTGAGGGCTGAATGGGCGTGGCAGTGGGGTTGGCTAATTCTCCTAGAGACACTTGGGAAGACCCCCTGCTACACTTGCCCCACCCCTTTGGTTGCTGGGTGCAGTTTTGCCTCTAGCTGCCTGTGGAAGCAGACCAAGCCCCCAAGCCACTATGGCTCTTCTGTCAAGATCAAAAGAGAACCTAAATCAAAACACGGTCTACTCCTTTCATCACCACTGTTGGAGCTAAACTCCCCCCTAAAAGTAAAACATATCATGAAACTTGAAAGATGCTCAGACTGTTAGACCAACCATTGAAAACATCAAATTAAAAGAGAGGCACAGAGCACAGTAACACAAACTTGAAAGTTGCAAGGCATTTATTGTGTTTCTAATACTGAAGCCGGGAGGACTTTTTTTGTGTTTGTTTTATCCAAACTGAAATGCACAATTCTAGTTACAAGACAACTGGATGATACCAGTCTGAATTCCTCTTAAAGGCACCGTTCCCTACATCTTCCTTTCTCAAACTAAAAGTTAATAATAAATATAAAATACTGAACTTCAAACTTTAACAACCAAGAAAGTTCAGCTCAGTGTTTAGTTACTATTTCTGTTGCCATACACTGGTGTGTGATCCATTGGGGTGTCCCCAGACCATTAGCACTACTGCCATTAGGAGGTGGAAGTACACAGGTTCAGGGTTTTTTTGCTTGGTTATTTGATCTAGTTTGTTGCTTTTCTAATACTTTCTTGGGCAAACTGGATGATTTTATGTCATTTGTTCCTTCTGTGATTTCTGCCTTCTGTTACTCTGTTTCTCTGTTACTCAGTTTGTGCCCACCAGGAGTGGCCATTTCATCTGACTGAAGAGACATTACTACTACTGTTTGTGACCCACCTTCCTCACTGTAGATAGACAATGTGTCAATTTCATAAAGGTATGTAAGTTCCTGCCACCACACATCATACTGAATTTTTGTTACAGCTGCTTTCCTACACATCTAAAAGTCTCCTTTAAGCCTGACATTGGTTTCTAACAGTGTAGATATTCTTGTTTTCAGTTTTCTGTTGAACAAAATGACAGTAGTGACAATCCATGTTTTCTACATGCTGTTCTGTAATTCAACATGACCCAATGAGGATTGGAGTCTGTCTATGTAGATTTTTCCAGGATTCACTTAACTATTTTAACTCCAGTTTCCATCAGCTTTCCATCAGCCTAATACATTCTCAATGATGAGGACAGAGGTTACATGTTAAAATCAAAGGATACCCACAAACTACAAACTATTTAAATCTCTGCCCACTAAACTGGTCTAGAATGACCCCAAAATTACTCTCTCAGGTATGCCATGTGCAGTGACAACTGGCTTGGCTGTTGTGTTAGCTATCACAGAACAGTGAGATTTACAGCCTGGAACAATTTTTGTTTTTTCCAGGGATGGTAAATAATTCTGTATCCAGTTTGTTTCAAGTGGAACCAGTGTCACGTGTGCATCAACATGGACTCCTGTTTTTTATTTGATCTGTGCTTTTGGCACACATGATTAGCTTTAACAGCTTCCTCAATCTTGATGTTAATTAGGGAAAAATACAATGCAGCTTGAGCTGTTCTCTTACATTTTTCAATCCCTAAATTGAATGGCTCTCATGTATCATTTTAAACTCCTTCCCAGTAACGCTTTTGGGACTACCAACCCAGAACCTTTAACGAGAATCCCATCTAGCACAGAAAGTTTCTCCTTGAATTGGTAGTACAGGATGGGAATACGATGCTCCAGTCATTCAACACAAATAGCTTTTATCACTTCCTTGCAAAGTCTTATCCTCAAGTATGGCTCTGAAAAGAAATGTTCCACCTTCCGTCTGAGACCAAAAAGCTTCTTTTAAAAAGAAAATAAAAAATCAAGTTGACATGTAGACATAGGTGCTATAGAACCCTATAGAACCCCTGCCCAACCCCCACTCCTATGCCCCCTCCCCCCCCATCGACAGTTACCGGTCATCTATGATGTACAATATATATAGTTCTGGACTTTGTTTTACAGCATGTCAAATGCTCTAGAGAGTTCATCTGCTACCAGTTCTTTGATAGGTTTATATTCCATTTTCAAAGCATACAATTGTAACTGGAAAAATAATCTTTGTATTCTAGGTGAGGGAGGGTCAGTCAAGCCTTTCCTCCATTTGGTCACACTGACACACACAGGACTGTCATCCACCATTAATGTTAATGTTAATGGGATTTTTGCAATTGACTTTAATGAGTGGACAATTACACCCTGATGTTTTTGCTGTTTTTGCACAGATGCTCCCCCCCTCCCCCCTGGGTGTGCAGGCGGGTGTGTGGTGGCTGTCCGTGCGTACGCCACGATGGTGAAGGGGGATGATAGGTGTCCACTCGTGAAACACCATGAGCAGTGGGTGGAGGTGGGTGTGTGCTCCCGGCACACACCTATTACCCACCCATGGAGCCATCCGACAAAACGGAGGAGGCTCTGTGGGTGGAGATGGGTGTTTGACCGTGGGAAAGGGAGCACACCCATTCCCCCACCCAGCAGCGCCATGTGAAAACATCCTTTCTTAGCATCAGTGATATAGATATGCCAGTGGTTTCCAGTTTTGGCCATACTTCTATAAAATGGTAGCCCCAATGCTTTCCTTGGAGGCATCTGTGGACATTACAACTTAAATTTGTGCTCACTACCATATTACCTGAGGACAAGTATGTCTTATTAATGAATTAAGTTTCTCAAACTCATTATTAAGATATGTGTCTTACACCCATTCATTTGGGGGAAAGGGTACATTATAGAAAAAAATATATATCTTTAGACAGTAGTGCTCTCATATAACTCGTTTCATATAGTTCTGGTTACTCCCTACAAAGTTCACAATTCCTATGAAATAATATCTTTCCTTGTCTGTTGGGGCATGTTAATTATTAAATAACACATTGACCCCTGGGTCAATAATTTATTTAATTATTTTATTTATTTATGTATTTTACTCTCGTCTACCTCAAACACTCCTGGTCACAGAGCAGCTCGGGACGGCTTAGAACAGAAGCAGTCTTTATAAAATCCACAGTTAAAATATACTCAAAATATAAAATTCAGTCAAATATACTAAAAGGGTAGAATTAAATCCCTCTCCCCTAACTCACCCCACCCTACTCATCTCCTTCTCCAAAGACCTGGCAGAACAGCCAGGTATTACACTGTCTTCAGAAAGAGGGATGGTCTGGGGCCAGGAAGGCCTCAGTCGGGGGGAAATTCTACAGCCTAGAAGCAGCCACGAGAATGCCTTCCCAATCGTTGCCACCCAGGGGACTTAGAGTCGGGCATCCCCGGTCAATCGCAGGGGCTGCAATAAGGTCCGGGGCTTGAGGTAGTCCCGCAAGTAAGTGGGGCCCAGGCCGTTTAGGGCTTTATAGGTCATTACCAACACCTTGACTCAGGCTCGGAAGACAATAGGCAGACAGTTCAGAGAACGGAGCACTGGTGTAATGTGCTTGCGATGACCCATCCCTGTTAGGAGATGGGCTGCCTCATTCTGCACCAGCTGCAGCCTCTGGACCATCCCCAAGGCTAGCCCCATGTAGAGTGTGTTACAATAGTCTAATCTAGAGGTAATAAAGGCATGGATGGTGGTGTTCAGGTCAGACACAGTCCAAGACATACGGCCGCAACCATTGCACCATATGTAACAGTCGAAATGCTCCCCTTGCCACAGTCTGAGATGAGAAGCACCCCTAGACTATGGACATGAGTGGCTAAACGGGGGAAATCCTCATCAATGACAGGAGCCACTGCCCCCTCAGCCCTACCCACCAATAGGGATGTGCGAAGGCGGTTTGGCCGTTTGTTGTTCGGCACAAACTTGACCCGTTTGGACAGCTGAATTGGATGCCCGAACCAAACATGAAAGTGGCCGAATAATTTGGCCGCGTTTGGGCGGGAAAAACAGGGCTGGCAGTGGCAGGCCCAGGGAGGGGGAGCAGCTGAGGACCAGACTTCCTGGCGCCAGGGGTGGAGAGGCTTAGAATAGCCCAATTACCATCCCTCTTTTCCTCAGACCACTGGCTTCGCAGTCTGTAATTGGCCACGGGCTAGGCTGCACAGAGCCAATGGGGCTTGTAGCAAGGCGGGCGCAGCAAGTAGCAAAAGTCATTAGCCTCCCCCCTTCCAATTCCTTCTGAGCTAGCCACTGATCCTGTCAGCAGGCATTTTCAGAAGTCTCACTCTCCCAGCAGTTTGTGTACCTCCCAATCCATTGCCATCCTGCTCCTATTTCACCCATTTCCACACATTTACCTCCTTAGTTTCATTTATTTAGATTAGATTAGATAGATTTAGGTGTTATTTTTATTTTTTACTACTCCCTGTGTTGTTTCTCCCTCCCTTCCATTGAATCCTTCCCTCCTCCCTGTATATAATCCATTCCTGATTTCCTTCCCCTGTTTTTGGATATATTTAGAGTAGCATTCGATTGATTTAGGTTTCATTTCAGTTTTGTACCCCTCCCTGTGTTGTTTGTTGTGAGCTGTCTGTGTTTCCCCCAATCCCTGTGTAGATAGATAGATAGATAGATAGATAGATGTAGGAGTTAGCTTAGTTATAGAGATAGTGTGTAGTGATTCAGTTTTAATATTTTATAGTGAGTTTGTAGCACTAGGCCTTTGTAGATATAATATTACATTTAACTCCATATGTTTTAGAATAGTTAATAGCAGTTAGAGTTGTTGTAGTAAATATATATAATATTCAAATTCTGAATAAATAAATAAAAATAAATAAAAAATCTTCGTGTGCATTATTTGGGTGGGAGAAATGGAGAAGTGAAGCAGGAGAGGCTGGTCTGCTGCCTGTAAGGCAGGCAATGGGGCATGTGGCAGAGGTAGCAGGGGCCATGCCAGCAGAGTGGCAGGCATCAGCAGCAGCCCAAGCCCATCACCACACCCCAAACTGCGCAGGCCTGATTTTGGCAGTCGGACTTCAGAGGCTCCCAGCAGTGGAACTAGCTGGGGTATGGTTCGGCGGCGCCTCCTGCCAGTGTCCTCCACTGCCTCGAAGGGCACTGGAAGGCCTGCAATACAGGAGGCTGTGGATGTCTCTGCTGCAGTTGCAGGAGCAGGTGCTTCGGTGTCGGATGTTCCTCAAGGGCCACCAATGTCCCCAATTTTTGAGGTGATCCCCAGCAGTCCAGGACTGGTGGATCCCACCCTGGCTGCTAGAGGCAGAGCCCAATCCCTGGTCAATGGAAGCAGGGAGAGGAGTAGTAGTAGCAGCAGCAGCAGCAGCAGCAGCAGCAGCAGCAGCTATAGGGGACACAGGGAGAGAGGCAGCAGCATGGTGGGTAGTCCATCAGCCTCAGGGTCACAGTACTCCCCTTCGTGGGACATCACTCTGATTGCGGACAGCGAGGCAGACACTAGTGCTGTGGAGGAGATCTCTGCTGCTTAGGTAATAGCTCCTCCAAGAGCTCCTCCGAGAGCTGTGTTGCCACCATGTTCTGCCTCTCCCAGCAGCGTTGTCAGTAGTGAGTCACCCGGTGTGGGCCAGAAGTCAGGAGGGGGCAATACATTCTCTATCTGGGCACATTTTAAGTTGGTGTGGGCAAATGATCCCAAGGAGGTGCAGTGCACTTTGTGCCAGAAGGTGGTGAAGTGTGGGTAGGTGCTCACCAACCTGGCACAACTGCTATGGTGAGGCACCTGAAGGGATGCCACAGCACTCCTGCTAAACGGGCAGGCAGGAGCAGTGGAGGCCAGAGGGTTCCCGACTGCAGTGGCCAGTCATCCACCTCCATCAGCTGGCAAGTGTTCTGCTTGAACAGCTGCCTCTAGCAGTAGGAGCGGTATCACTGCTAGGGGGGAGCTGCTGCAGTAGCAGCAACAGCGACAGTACAGCTGGGGTGGGGGCAGCTGACAAGTCCCTCGGCAGCTGCCGGACGTGGAGGATGGCATGGCTTTCAACTGAAAGCCACGCCCATGTTGGGGGAAATGATAGCGCTGGATGGGCTGCACGCCATAGGCCGTCGCGCACCACCCTGAGTCAGCAGGTGGTGCCAGCACTGTACTGGGCTTTAAAGTAGCGGGTGAGGGAGCAGCTGGCAAGGGCTGAGGGTGCCACCATCCACTTCATCGCAGACCTGTGGTCGAACAGGAATGTGCAGCATGCCTACCTGGCAGTCATGGCGCACTGGTGACAGGACCCAGAGGCAGCATTTGGCAGTGGCAGGAGGGGTCCCGAAGCACTGGGTATAGGTGAGCTCTGCTTCAAGTGGAATGAATGGATGGCCCCCACACGTCTCGGAACATCAAGTCAGCTCTGACCGCCATGGTGAGGGAATGGGTCATGTCAGGCGCGCCCTTCACCAAGGGGTGCATGGGTATGGACAACGCGGCCAATATACTGAGGGCAGTCCATGAGGGGTGCTTTACCAGAATGCCTTGCGCTGCACACACCTTTCACCTGGTGGTCAGGGATGCTCTGGGCTTTGGGGAGAAGGGGATTGAGGCAGGCACCCTTAGCTCCCTAATCAAGTGGGGGAGGAAGCTGGCCGCTTTTTTTAACCAGAGTGTGAAGGGCAGCAAAATTCTCTGGGTGAAGCAGGCCAAGCAAGGCTCCCCAGTGCACCAGCTGGTGTAGGATGTGTCCACAGGGTGGACTTCGACCCTCCTGATGCTCGAGTGGCTTCTCGAGCAGAAAGCCACCTTGCATCAGGTTCAACTGGTGACGGACAGTGGGGCCCTCCAGAGTACAATGGGGTGGAATGGGAGATCCTGACCCACCCTCTAGATTCTGGGGCCTACGTTCCAGGCAGGGAGAGATGTTGGTCCACCTCATCCAGAAGCAATAGGGGTGCTGATGCTGCTCAGTTTGCTGGTGGTGGTGCTACTGCTAGGATGGTGGCAGGGATAGACCCCGCCGGCTGAAAGGGGTGACTGCTCCCACCATCCCCACGGGCCTCTTCCTGCTGCTGTGCACTCTCTAGAGCCCTCTCTGCCTGAAGGACCCTCTCCACCAGCTCACCCTTCCAGTGGCCATAGAGAGCTGTCTGGCACCGTGTGGACACATCCTGCACCAGCCAGTGCATGGTGGAGGCTTGCTCGGCCTGCTTCACCCAGAGGAGGTCGCTGGCCTTCATGATCTGGTTAAAGAAACTGGCCAGATTCCTCCATAGCTCAATTAGAGAGCTAAGGGTTTCTGCCCAAAACCTCTTCTCCCCCAATCCCAGAGCATCCCTGATAACCAGGTGATGGGTGTGTCTGGTGCAAGCGATGCTGGTGAAGCCCCTTTGTGGACTGCCCTCAATATGTTGGCCGTGTTGTGCATCACCATGCACCCCTTGGTGAAGGGCACGCGTCATGTAACCCACTCCCTATTCATGGTGGTCAGGGCTGCCTCAATGTTCCGAGACATGTGGGGGGCCATGGCATCTATGACTTCCACCTGAAGCAGGACCCACCTATGCCTTCCTTCGGGACCCCTCCTGCCACTCCCATGTGCTGCCTCCGGATCCTTCCACCAGTGCGCCGTCACTTCCAGATAGGTGTGCAGCGCGTTTCTGCTCAACCACAGGTCAGTGGTGAAATGGATGGTGGCCCCGTCCAGCCCCGTCCAGCTGCTCCCTCACCATCTTCTTTAAATACCAGTATAAGCCTGGACCTAGGGATGGGCAAACAGGTCACGGTTCGGGTTCAGCCATTCAGTTCGGTCCAGTTCAGTTTGCCCGTTTGGTTTGGCTGTTTGGTCTGTTCGCTGTGTTCAGGTTTAGCTGTTTGGTTCGGGCATTCGGAAAAAGGTTATCTGTGAAAAATGATTGCCCCAGACCCATGATGATGGGTCCTGGGGCTAGAGTGGCAGCTTAAAGATATTGGCCAGACCCCTCCCTGCCTGTAACTTGAACCCAGAACCCTGAAGGTGGGTCCTGGGACTAAAGTGACTGTTTCTTGATTCGGTGGAATGACACACCTCTGTGTGAGGAATGACGGCCCCAGAACCCTGATGGTAGGTCCTGGGACTACAGTGGCAGCTTATATATGACATGGATGGACAGCCTCCCATGCCTGTAATGTAGGCCCCAGAACCATGATGGTGGGTCCTGGGACTAGAGTGGCAGCTTAATGACTGCTCCCCATGAGCAGAATGAAGGCCCCAGAACCCTGATGGTGGGTCCTGGGACTAGAGTGGCAGCTTGTAGATCATGTGGAAGGACATCCCACCATGCCTGTAATGTAGGCTTCAGAACCCTGATGGTGGATCCTGAGACTGGAGTGGCAGCTTCTTGATGAAGTGGAATGACGGCTCCCCATGATTGGAATGATGGCCCCAGAACCATGATGGTGGGCCCTGGGACTGGCAGCTTCTGGATGAAGTGAATGATGGCTACCCATGATTAGAATGATGACCCCAGAACCCTGATGGTGGGTTCTGGGATTTGAGTGGCTGGCTGGTTTTGATGCAGTGGAATGATGGCTCCCCGTGAGTGGAATGACCACCTCAGAACCCTGACTGTGTGTCCTGGGACTGGAGTAGCAGCTTTTGGTGAAGTGGAATGACAGCTACCTGATTGGAATGATGGACTCAGAACCCTGATAATAGGCCCTGGGACTGGAGTGGCTGGCACCCCTACTTGGCTGGGCATTGCAGGATGTCAGCCAGGCATCTGCGGAGCAGCAGCAGAGGCCCAGTCAGGGCTTGGTGGCTGGCAGCTCTGCTTGGCTGGGCATTGCAGACTGGTATCCTACTCGAATGAGCTCAAGAAACTCTATTGCAAATTGAGCAAGCCTTGCCCGGTGGTGAATGCCATGGACACCCAGCCCCCGCCCACCAGCACACTCATCCGAGCTATGCCCATCTACAAGAGGGAGGAGCAAATGGCTGACGTGCAGTACCAGCATCAGCAGCAGACATTGTATTGCCCGCACACAGTAACTACGACTGGCACCCCTGTTTGGCCGGGTGTTGCAAGCTGACTGGCATGAGTGGAGCAGCAACAGAGGCCTGACCAGGGCTCGGTGGCTGGCACCTCTGCTCGGATGGGCATTTCAGGCTGGCTGGCATTGGAGGAGCAGTGGCAGAGTCCAGACCAGGACTCAGTGGCTGGCACCCATGCTTGGCCAGGAGTTGCAGGAGGCCTGGCCTCTGTGTGGGACACTTGCAGACAATGTACTGGAATGACAGATCCCCATGAGTGGAATGACGACCCTAGAATGCCATCTACAAGAGGCTGGCTGGCCTCGATGTGCGACACTTGCAGACAGGTGGAACGACAGTCCTCCCTGCCTGTAACATTGGCCCAAGAAACCTGATGGTGGGTCCTGGGGTTGGAGTGGCTGGCAGTGGCACCCCTGCTCAGCTGAGCATTTCAGGCTGGCTGGCATCAGTGGAGCAGCGACAGAGGCCTGGCCAGGGTTCGGTGGCTTGCACCCGGGCTTAGCTGGGCATTGCAGGCTTGCATCCTAGTCTCCAGATCTGAACAAGTTATTCTGACAATTGGTCAAGCCTTGCCCAGTGGTGTATTATGTGGCCACCCAGTAGCAGACATTGGATTGCTGGGGCACAGTACCCGTGGCACAGAAGAGTAAGCAGCAGTGGACATTGGATTGCCAGGACATAGATCCCATGGCACATACAGCAGAGGCAGCATTGGCAGCAGCAGCAGCAGACATTGGAATGCCCAGTAGCAGAACCCATGACACAGACAACAGAGGCAGCATTGGCAGTAGCAGCGGACATTGGATTGCTGGGGCACAGAACCCCTGGCACAGACAGCAGAGGCAGCATTGACAGCAGCAGCGGACTTTGGATTGCCAGGACACAGAACCCGTGGCACAAACAGCAGAGGAGGCATTGGCAGCAGCAGCAAACATTGGATTGCCCAGGCACAGAACCCATGGTGGCACAGACAGCAGAGGCAGCATTGGCAGCAGCAGTGGACACTGGATTGCCAGGGCATAGAACCCGTAGCACAGACAGCAGAGGCGGCATTGGCAGCAGCAGCAGCAGCAGACATTGGATTTCTGGGGCACAGAACTCCTGGCACAGACAGCAGAGGCCGCATTGGCAGCAGCAGTGGACATTGGATTGCCGGGGCACAGAACCCGTGGCACAGACAGCAAAGCAGAATTGGCAGCAGCAGCGGACGTTGGATTGCCATGGCACAGGACCCATGAAACAGCAAAGATGGCAGCAACAAGATTTTCATGTGCGCAGCACCCATAAAGCCAGGAGGGTAGGATTTGCCAGGGAAGAGCTCTCATACAGCAGCAGATGGCAGCAGCAGGATTGCGTGGACACATTTGGATTTGTCAGGGAAGAGCACCCATGGACCAGCAGACAGCAGCAGCGGAATTACCAGGCCAGTGTGGCACATCACCCAGGGTTGCCAGAGAAGGCAGACAGGCACCTTAGCATGAGAGGCAGGCAGGCTGGCCAGAGCTTCAGCTTTGCCTACAGGACCGTCAGACAGGAACTTTGGCATGAGCATGGGAAGGGAGACTGAGGCAGACTTTGATCTTGGCCACCTGGAAGGGCAGACAGGCAGCATGGCATGAGCATGGGAAGGCTGTGAGGCAGGCTTTGATCTTGGCCACCTGGGCGGGCGGGCAGACAGACAGCATGGCATGATCATGGGAAGGCTGAGTGAGGCAGGGTTTGATCAAGGGATGGGCGAACAGAACGGAGTTCGGAAATTCGGTTCAGTTCAGTTTGAAATTCGAGTTCGGAAATTCGGTTCAGTTCAGTTTGGTTTGAAATTCGAGTTCGGTTTGGAAGTTCAGTTTGGTCGACCGAACAGACTGAGTTTGGTTGAATTCTGAACTTCCGAACCAAGTTCGGCCATTCAAAAACAGTTTTTTTGGTGTGTGTTGCCACTAGATATGGGAGAACAGAACGGAGTTCGGAAATTCAGTTTGATTCTGTTCAGTTTGAAATTCGAGTTCAGTTCGGAAGTTCGGAAGTTCAGTTCAGTCAACTGGGTTCAGTTCGAACTCCGAACTTCTGAACTGCATTCGCCCATCCCTAGTTTGATCTTAGCAGCCTGGGCAGCCTGGGCAGGAGGGCAGACAGGCAGCGTGGCATGAGCATGGGAAGGTTGGATGAGGTAGGGTTTGATCTTGGCTACCTGGGTGGGTGGGCTGAGAGGCAGTAGGGAAGTCAGTCTGGGACATTGGCAGGGCAGTCAGATAGGATGGCAAAGACTATGCAGCGATAGAGAGAGAGAGCCAGTCAGATAGGTGGGCTGAGATGGTCTAGCTAGAGGCCAGCTGGCAGGCTTACAGCTTCCTAATGCCACCCTGCGTCATGAGGTCAGTCAGATAGTCCAGCCAAGGCCATCTAGTCAGAGAGAGAAAGAGGCAGCATGGGCGCTGGCTATTGGGAGGGAGAGACAGCACCTCAGCAGCAGCAGCCCAGATTGAGGAGGAGCCCCATCCCAAGACTGCCTCGCATGGGATGGCATGTGCCACTGCACCATCAATCCATGTCATGGGGAAGCTCGGGGAATCCCAGAAGTGGAAGGTTCACCTATAAAAAAGCAACTGTTCCACCAACTTGGCCCCCAGTCTCAGACGGTGCGGTGAGCAAATACCCCCCACCATGGAGAACACCCGCTCGCTGGGGACACTCGTTGGTGGGCAGGATAAGAGACCCTTGGCCACTTTGGACAGGGACAGCCACACATTGGTCTTGCCAGTCCAGAAGGCTAAGGGATCGATTCTGGCGGTTCGACGCCTGGCTCCTCCTCCAGGTAGTTCTCCACTGCTGCTGAGATGATGTTGTATTCCCTCACGTAACTCTGCCTGGGCACCACTTCCACCACTGCCCTCAGCCACGTTGCCTGCCCTGCTGTGCATGACCACATGCTCGCCAGAGTGCCCTGCACATACGAGCTGCTGCTGCTGGCAATAGGGGTGCTGCTGCTGCTCAGCTTACTCCTAGTGCTGCTGTTTCTAGGGCTGGGGGCAGGGATAGACCCCGCTGGCTGAAAGGGGTGGCTTCTCCCACTCCCACCATCTACAGGGGCATCCTGCTGCTGTTGCCACACACTCTCAAGAGCCCTCTCTGCCTGTGGGACCCTCTCCACCAGTTCACCCTTCCAGTGTCAATAGAGCGCTGTCTGGAGTGCCATGTTGCCCTTGACCCTGGGGTCCAGCATGGTTGCCAAAACATATTCTTCCCGCTGCAGGAGCTCATCAAACCACACCTTCAGCCCTTCCTTCAGCTGCCACACCAGGTCAACCACCTCTTCCGCCAGCTTTCTGCCCTGAGGGCCACAATCCCACCTTTGGAGAATCTCTTCTAGCCTCCTCAGGAGACTCTGGATCAGAGGGGTCACCTGGCTGATGGTGGCCATGGAGGAGCTGATGATCTCCATGACAGCCAGGAACGGTCTCAGCACAAAGACCGTGTCAGCCAGGATCTCTCATTCCACCCTATCATACCCTGGAGGTGCCCCGCTGTCTGCCACCAGTTGAACTTGATGCAAGGTGTCTTTCTGCTCGAGAAGTTGCTTGAGCATCAGGAACATCGAATTCACCCAGGTGGACACATCCTGCACCAGCTGGTGCACTGGGGAGCCTTGCTCGGCCTGCTTTGCCCAGAGGAGGTTGCTGCCGTTAAAGTTCCGGTCAAAGAAACCTTCCTTCCCCACTCGATCAGGGAGCTAAGGGTGCCTGCCCCAATCCCCTTCTCCCTCAAACCCAGAGCATCCCTGACCACCATGTGAAAGGTGTGTGTGGCACAAGGGATGCTGGTGAAGCCCCCCTCACAGACTGCCCTCAATACGTTGGCCGCATTGTCCGTCAGCACGTATCCCTTGGTGAAGGGTTCACCTGGTGTGACCCACTCCCTCACCATGTTGGTCAGGGCTGCCTCGACGTTCTGAGCGGTGTGGGGGCCTTCCATTATTTCTGCCTGAAGCAGGGCCCACCTATACCCTGCTTCGGGACCCTTCCTGCCACTGCCAAATGCTGCCTCTTGGTCCTGTCACCAGTGCACCGTCACTGCCAGATAGGCATGCTGCTCGTTCCTACTTGACCACAGGTCTGTGGTGACGTGGATGGTGACACCCCCCAGCCCTTGCCAGCTGCTTCCTCACCTGCTCCTTTAAAGCCTGGTACAGTGCTGGCAACACCTGTCGACTCAGGGTGGTGCATGAGGGCAGCTTAAACTGGGGGGCCAGGAAGCCAATCAGGTGCCCAAACCCCATGTCCCCGAGCACCGAGAAGGGCTGCCCATCCAATGCGATCGTTTCCCTGAACATGCGCGTGGCTTTCAGTTGAAAGCCATGCTGCCATCTACGTCCTGTAGCTGCCGATGAACTTGGCAGCTGCCCCCACCCCAGCTCCTCCATGGTGCACTGATGCTGCTGCTGGTGCTGCTGGTGCTGCTGCTCCCCTCTAGCAACGATACTGCTCCTGCTGCTAGAGGCAGCTTTTAGAGCAGGATGCTCGCCCACTGATGGAGGCGGACGACTAGCCATTACAGTCGGGAACCCACTGGTATCCACTGCTCCTGCCTGTCTGCTTTGCAGCACAGCGCTGTGGCATCCCTTCAGGTGCCTTGCCATGGCAGTTGTGCCAAGGTTGGTGAGCACCTGCCCACCTTCTGGCACAAAGTGCACTGCACTTTCCTGGAATCATCCACCCACACCAACTTAAAATGTGCCCAGACAGAGGAATTTTTGCCCCCTCCTGCCTTCTGGCCCGTACCAGGTGATGCACCACTGATAGGGCTGCTGGAAGGGACAGAACATTGTAGCAACACAACTTTCAAAGGGACAGCCATCACCTCAGTACCAGACATCTCCTCCACAGGATGATGACACAGCATGTTACTTGCTGCGTCCACCTAAGCCGCACATCTCTAGGAGGTATGTCTGCCTCGCTGTTCCCAATCAGAGTGATGTTCTGCAACGGGGAGTACTGGGACCCTGAGGCTTATCGACTGCCCACCATTCTGCTGACACTCTCCCTGTGCCCCCTATAACTGCTGCTGCTGTTGCTGCTCCTCTCCCTGCTGCCATTTCCCCTGCCTCTAGCAGCCCGGGTGGGATCCACCAGCCCTGGACTGCTGGAGATCACCTCAATAATGGGGGTTGGGGACATGGGTGGCCCTGGAGCAACATCCAACCCCGAAGCATCTTCAACTACTCCTGAAGCCACAGCAGAGACAGCCGCAGGCTCCTGGAATGCAGACCTTCCAGTGCCCTGTGTGGCAGTGGACGACGCTTGCAGGAGGCGATGCCAAACCAAACCCCTAGTGCCACTGCTGGGAGCCTCTGAAGCCTGACTGCCAAAATCAGGCCTGTGCAGTTTGGGGCGTGTTGATGGGCTCGGGCTGCTGCTGATGCCTGCCACTCTGCTGGCACGGCCCCTGCCACCTCTGTCACATGCCCCATTGCCTGCCTTACAGGCAGCAGACCAGCCTCTCCTGTTTCCCTTCTCCATTTCTCCCACCCAAACAATGCACTTGAAGATTTTATATATTTTTATTTATTTATTTATTCAAATTGGTAATCTAATATTATATATATCTACACTATCTCTAACTTCTATTAACTATTCTAAAACCTATGGAACTAAATGGAATATTATATAATATCTACAAAGGCCTAGTCCTAGTACAAACACACAATAAAATATCAAAACTGAATCACTACACACTATCTCTATCTATCTCTATAACTAAGCTAACTCCTATAACTATCTATCTATAGTAACTATCTAATATCTAATATACACACACACACACACAGGGACACACACAAACATAGGGATGGGGGTGGGGGACACACAGACAGCTCACAACAAACAACACAGGGATGGGTACAAAACTGAAATGAAACCTAAATCAATCTAATGCTAGTCTTTATAAATCCAAAAACAGGGGAAGGGAATCAGGGATGGAATATGTACAGGGAGGAGGGACGGATTCAATGGAGGGGAGGGAGAAAGAACACAGGGAGAGGTAACAAAATAAATATAACATCTAAATCTACCTAATCTAATCTAAATAAATGAAACTATGGAGGTAAATGTGTGGAAATGGGTGAAATAGGAGGAGGTTGGCAATGGATTAGGAACACAAACTGCTGGGAGAGGGAGACTTCTGAAAACGCCTACTGATAGGATCAGTGACTAGCTCAGAAGGAATTGGAAGGGGGGAGGGCAATGACTTTTGTTACTTGCTGCGTCCACCTTACCATAAGCCGCACATTTCTAGGAGGTATTTCTCCTGAGGCCTGAGTGTTGTCGATGCTGTGGGTGGAGGAAGCTCCCCAGAGAATATAGTCAGACGGTACTGGGCCTGGCTAGAAGCTGAAAAATGTGAAAGTACTTTACGGTGCAGCCATGGGAAAAGGGGCCCTATGTGGGGAAGCCCTATTAGATTGCAACTGGATTGCCCTACTATAAATAGGAAGTCGGGTCTATTTCCAAGTAGATGGGTGTAACAAGGTGGCTAGTGGCTGCCCTAGCCCTTTAAGGTGAGAGGGCTGACAGCAGGAGCCAGCCCTTTAAGAAGTGCTGACCTGGAAAGTGAGAGGTCAGCTGAGGTGACATCCTGGTTAGAGGGAGACAGGCAGGCCAGATCCAGCCATTGTGAAGACTTGGGCCAACGGCGCCGGAGTCCAGGAAGGAGTGCTTTCTGCAAAGGTTTGCGAGCTGAGCCGCTTGCGTGGGGGCAGAGCACTGGAGTGGGACTCAAGCTGAGGGGTTACCTGAGAGAGACACCTGGAGAAAATGCTGAGCAGAGAGGCTTTGCCTGGATAAGGGCTCAAGGTGGACTAGGAGCCAGATAGGGCTCGCTACATAGCCACCATGGAGAGCGGGATAGAGAGCGCCAGGAGAAGACTCAAGAAGCTTGAAGGAGAGTTTGAGCTGGGCTGAGTCTGAGTGAGAGCCAACTGGGAAGCTTGCCCTAAAGAGACAAACTTGTGTGGAGTAACAAATGCAGGTACATTGGGACCCTGAGTCAGGAGGGACTCAACCCAGGGCTGAGGGTGTGAACAGAGCAAGGGCAAAACTCCCAATAGCTCAGGGCATCTGTTCACCATAACAGAGTTAAAGGTTATTCTAGGCCGAAATTTGCCCTTCTGTTTTTCAGCTGTTATCTACTTTTTCTAATTACCTGCCACTTGCCTCCCATTTTGACTTGGTTGTCTCTTCCGTGGTAAAGAATCTCCGCCCAGAAGAGCATGTTGTGTTTTATAAATAGTATACCAGGCAGAAAACAGAAAACTAATGTTCCAACACTAGACTTCAAAGCTCTTGACTTGTTAGCAGACTATTTTTTATTTTTTTTACAGGAAGCACAGAGAAACTGTGATAGATAGTAAATCTGGGTTAGAGGGGAGAGTGACCAATTATAGATAAAATGTAGACTGAGAGCTCTGCAAATGTAAGTAAATTACACAGATACTACACTTAACTTTGTTAACTCTGTGGATACCATGCCTCTTGGCCATGTCATTTGGAATGGTATCATTTTGCAGTGTGATTCTTTGACTAGAAATTGTGTGTGAAAGCTGTGGCACTGCTAGACAACCAAGGGTTAACGTATGAGTTTTCTACTCCATCATTGTTTCCCTCATGCTGTTTTTGATGTGATACTTTACACCACTAGTATAGCAAGCTATCAGTGTTTGCTTGGAGCATGATACCTTGTTTTTACGTGTTGTTTCTACCAGGAAAGTGTGAAATGGGTTTTGTCAACTATTGGTTTTGGTGCCTTCTTAATCCACTCAGTTATAAGTGGAAGTGACTCTCTGAGGAGGGATATCTCTAAAGGTGGGATAGAGTCCTACCAGGGTAGCCAGGAATGATTGTAGATTATTCATGGTCAGTTCATAGAATTATTTGTGGAGTACACTTGCATGAAAAATACATCTGATTAAGCTATGACCTGCTTAACTATAATTGAAGAGTCAGGAAGGTGGGGGGGGGGGGGGG
>QEPC01001041.1:1040520-1065652 GCA_003113815.1 Sphenodon punctatus | reverse complement strand
AAAAGTCCCCTCAGGTTGACATGTGGCCCTAATAGTTCCCAAGGGAACAGGGCCGTCTCATCACAGGGGTGATCAGTACAATGTGTGTGCAGCCTTCTGCCCACTTGCAGGGGGAGTAACTCCCTGCCCGTAACCACACACCCCACCCACACCGTGCCCAGAGGAATATCACCTGGTGAGGGGTATTTGTGTCGGAGGGGGGAAGCACCACACGGGATGGGGGATTCGGAGGGGGAAAGCCCTAGCCCCCACAAGGGAGGAAAACACGGATGGGGCCTGAGGAACAAACACCGGGCTGTGCAGCACACCCACCTCTCACTCCCCACCCTCACTCACTCTCCACGCCTTCCTCTCGCTCTTCCTTCCACACTCCTTGCACACGCCTTCCTCTCGCTCTTCCTTCCACACTCCTTGCACTCGCCTTCCACTCGCAAACAGTCTCGCACTCTAAGGTTTCTTCTCCTAAGGACAACGCTCCACACCACTCTCCAGGGCCAGCTTCACAGAGGACTGATCGCCGGCGGGGAGGCATGGCCCGCTCTGGCCTTAAGAGGCCCTAGCCACGCCCCCGTTTTGCGTGCAGGTGCGCCGACCTTCGCAGCATTCCTGGTGGCCCCGCCCCTCTTTCCCCCGTTGTCTCTGTGTCTGGCCGTAAGGGAGCCTGGTCCCCGCTGCTGCAGGCGGGGTCTGGCTCCGCGGGGGTGATTGGAGCCGGGGGGTTGCTTTCTGTCTCCGGGCCCCCTCGCTGAGCATCTCTGGCTACCCCGTGGGAGGGACGCGCGGGGACCCGACACCGGTTATTCCTAACAGTATCTGGGTCTGCTGCAATTGATTATGTCAAAATAACAACAAAACTTTTGTCACATTTTTAGCAATTTCTCTTCAAAGAGTTTCAGTTTGCTTCTTCTTCCATTTGTTCACCTTTCATTTTTCCAACTTTCTCTGGGTTTTTTTTTTATCCTACTTCTGTTCTCCTAACTTCTCTTCTGTTCTCCTTTCCAGTTTGTCTTTGTCCGATTTTAAAAGCCTATTGTGTGAGTTTCTGGCAATTACAATCAGTTTCAGATTGCCCTTTCCATCTTCTTGTACTGAACCAGCTTTTAAAAAAACCCCACTACCTCTCAGCAGGTGTCTTCTGACACACAGGGTGCAGCCGCATGAGCTGTGAGGGCCCAATCCCCGCGTGGCCCAGTGGTGTGCAAGCTCAGTGACCATACTGCACGGCAAACACAGGGAGCTGGGCAGAAGGTCGCTGGTAAGTCAGGCGGGCCTGCTGTTGTCAGAGCCACCAGTGTGGCGAGGATAAGCCAAGGCGCTGGCCACATGAGCAAGTGCCTGGCCCTATGCCGACTCCTTCCCCTGGCCTAATTGTGATCCTGCACCCGGCCATGATGTGGCCACACATGACAGGCGACAACATCCACCGCTTAAAGACCCACTATGGAGCTCGCCTTGCAGCGGGGCAGAAGTGACCCCAGCACACAGGCAGCCATCTCTTGGCTTGATGTAAAGCTTGTCCGTGTCCTTGGAATTTTTGTGAGGACACAGCGCACAACATCTATCTGCTTGACTGTTGGTGGGAGGGATCATCTGGTGGCTGCTGGGCACATGAGCCACTGCATTGTGTGGCCTGGTTGCCCAGAGTGGGTTAAGGTTACCCAAGGTGTGGTAGCCTGCCCAAGGTGTCTCATATGGCTGGCTGAATCCCTAATATCAGAGAGTCAGAACAGTAAGTCAATGGTAAGACAGTATAGGTGGCCAGTGACAGATTTAATTGTCTACATTTAATTGTCTATAACTGGTCCAGCTGGGTAGTAGAGAAGTCCCACAAATTATACAGCTGATTAAGTTTAGAATCCATGAGTTTGCTGCGGTAGGGTAAACCAAGAAACCTTTCTTGTTCATTAAAAAGGGAAAATATTAGATCTCTAAAGAATACTGCATGTCATATTTGCAAACAAATTGCATGCTCATTCCCACAAATGAATATGCAAATTTGGTTTGGTTACTGTTGCTAAATTTGCAATTGCATCCATTCATTTACTTTTGTTTTGGTATTTTGATTACTTAAGCTATTGCAGTATCTTGCATTTGTTTTTCAGTCACTTTGGTATTTATTCAGTACTTTGCTCACTTTGTCGAATTATCTCTCTATTTCAAATTATGATGGTACTTTGTTCACTGTACTGTTTAGAGCTAAACAGTACCTCAAAAGTGAACGAAGTGCTGAATTCTGAAATAACAACTGTATCTGTAACTGTATCTGTAACTGAAACACCAGCTTGAAACTATCTAAACAAACATTCAGAGCTGCAAATGAAGCAGGAAGTGAATACCGCTGTTTACCCACTTGGTAAAAATGGGTATGATTATACCAAATTTGTTGAATTTGGAACTTGCACTGAATATTAATTTCATCCTTAAAGGATATATCCAAGAATCATGGAAATGCATATTTAATGATGCATTGTAAGAGCTAAATAGTTTTGATCAAAATCTGACACATTTTTCAGTGACTACCAGGATGACCAAAATTTATAAACTCAGTCTCAGGAGAGCATCTACTTGTTGTTCCGTTCTACAGGAAATCATTGACATTTTATTCCCACAACACTAGTTAGGAGTTTTTAAAAGATGTGGTACAACTAAATCTTTTCAGTGACTTTCACACTTTTCAGCTGGGGAATGGCCTCAGACTTCAAAACAGGCTTTAGAACACCTCCTATTTTGTTGCTGAAAAATGCTCAAAAACTATAGTTTCCCCAGCCACATCTTATGTAAGGGTTAGATTTTTTTACCGTCTTTCAATGGTTCTGTGGGGGGAATATGTCCTTTCTTATTTTTCAGTTTGCCCATGCTCAGGTTGTGACTTTGGTTATTATGGCTGAGGGAAAACCAAAGAACAATTCATCTGATACACCATCCTATGAGGACATTGAAGAAGTCTGAACAGTGGGGAGAGCGTTTGCTTTTCCACTAGGGATGGAAGACCGCAGCTCGGATGTTCAGAGTTGAACTCGGTCTGTTCGGATGTCCAAACCAAATGTCCGAACCGAACTTTCGAACGACCGAACAGTTTGGTCGAGTTTGGAGGCAGGAAAAACATCTTTCCAGGGCCGAAAATTAGGTTTCGGTTTCGGTTTCATTTCGGTTTCGATTTTGATTTCGCTATTTTTGAATGTTTGGCCAAGTTCAGCCAAACCGAACTTGGCTGAACCGAACCATCGAACCCGAACTCGGGTTTCGAACTGAACGACCGAACATCCGAACCGCGTTCTGTTTGCCCATCCCTATTCTCCACACCCGGTAAAGTGCTTAAGAGGGTAGGTTGTTCAACAGAATAAGGATGAAATAACTTATTCCACCTCTAGAGCAAAGAAGAAGCAAGGGTGCATTTTGACTCTCACAGCACATTCCTCTGGATAGTGCTGGTACTAGCAATTAAACAGGTTTGCGTTCCATCAATGTCAATGGCCCCAATCTTAAACATGCCTGGGCATGAGTAAGTCCCATTGATTCCAATGAGCCTTGCTCATGCACAAGTGTGTTTAGGACTGGGCCCACTGAGACTTAAACACCAGTGTTTGTGATATTCATTTAGAGGATCATGCCCTGACTCACCAATGGTTTCTGGTTTGCTCCTGAAGCAGTTTATGATAAGAACATGTAAAATACACAGAACATTAAATTACACTGGCAATAAGTTCATTCTTGTTAGTCATAATGTTTGAAAGGCTTTGCTGAACACTGGAATTCAGCTGTATTCTAAGTGTTGGGACCACATGTGTAGTTGTTATGAATTGGAACTGTTCTCTATCAATCCTACCAGGGACAGGACTTAGACCCCTGGCAGGCAGCTCCCAATTCCGAGCTCTGGGCAGGGGCACTATGAAACAGATTGCAAAGTCCTTTAAATAGACAGATGTTTATTACTATAGCACATAGAAGAACTGAGAATAAAGCACAATATAGCACCAGTACACTTGCATATGGCAGCAGCCTTCATCTATTCTGACAGCAAGCACACACACGTAAGTACATACATATGAGTTCTTATGTGTCAGAGGTCTCAGGTCTAGTCTCAAGAGGAGAGGCAGGGTGGGGGCCCAATTGAGGTCTATCTAGGAACCTAGCTGCTGGAGTCTGGCTTTTCACAGCCTTTCAGAGCGTCTGAAAGGGTACCATGCAAGGCATCTTCCCCGTCTAGAGCTGGTCCTTTTATACAGTGACTGCCTTATGAGTATCCAGGGTGTGGGGTTGTTAGAGCCAAGCCTAGAAAGTTCTCCCATTGGCTATTCAGATTTGGGGTCCTTTCTGCTTAGTCATTGTTATTGTGGGATGTCCTGACCAGTAAAATCCTGCCTACCCCTCCCTCCGGATGGGAGGCCTGATCTTTGGCCATGGGTTACCCATGCCCCCTTTTCTCCAAGGCGTCTTGGCGTCTGACCAGATCATGCATTGCTCAACCCTTATCTGTTCCCTGTAACCTTCTCTTGTTTATTGTTTTCCTTTGATGTACAAGAAAACTCTGCTCTGGGCATGATCAGTTCCTGCCAGTTCTGTTCCTGCAGGGCCTTCTCTTTATGGCTGACAAGAATGTATCCCTGTCAATACCACAGCATCTACCTATCACCTACATATTTCCTTCTCTCTCTCTGCCAGCCTGTTTTTCCTCATAACTTACATTTCCTATATATATATATAAACTAAAAGTTATCATAAAGCATAAAGCAAGCAAATATATAGTAAGCAAACAAGACATATAGGGAATATACAATATGCTATCCAGTGGTTACAGATGTGTACAGTATTCTTCTTGGTTCTATTAATGTATAATGCTTCAATCAGCCTATTAATTCACTACATAGTCACAATATCTATAGAGAAAAGAGCAGTGCAAAAGCACACAGCCAGCAAACTGGATGGCCAAAATAATTATTTTATTTTATTTTATTTATTTATTTATTTATTTACATTTATTGTCCGCCCCCTTATGCCCACGGCATCCCGGGGTGGCTCACAACAAATGAAGGAATAATAAAGCTCATAAAACATCATCAAATAAAAATAGTTAAAAGAATAATCCCCCCCACATTTACTATACACCCCTCCCCCCCCAACCCCCCTAACCTATCCTACCCTCCCCAGTCAATGATTGTATTTGTATGTGGTTTTGTATAGGCTTCTTTATAGCATGATTGTTCCTTTGTATGTTGGTATTTATGTACAATAAACATTGTGGTTTTATATGATTATCCAAGTTTATATGTACATATACAGATTTTTTTGAGATCATAGTCATAATTATTTTGGCCATCCAGCTTGCTGCCTGTGTGCTTTTGCACTGCTCTTTTCTGTATTTGAGTGGCTGGCACCTTGTGTTTTTTTGCTGTCACAATATCTGTAGACAGGGTTGTAGTCCCAAATGAGATATGATATACCTTGCATAGTTTTATTAGTGTTTGGGGTCATGGGATTATACAGACCAACCTCACTACAACAAACCCTACTTATAATAAACTCCCAACCTCAAGAATAATTTCTATTGCCAAACCATATTATAGCCAACACCCTGATATAATGAACAGTTTTTTTGTCCCATAAGGGTTCACTACACTGAAGTTCGCCTGTACTTAAATCTTCAAATGCAGTCACACAGGCAAGAAGTTTACCACCAATATTGGAGGTTTTTTTTTTCCTTTTGGATCTGGTCAGCCTATTTGATCAAGTCATCCTGGGGCGGTTTATTTCTCTCTCTATTTCTAACTTGTTCCTCTTTTAGCAGGCACATAAAAGGAAGAATAACTCACCCGCTGCAGCATAGATTCACAGTTCCCAAGTCACGTAACCGTTTGCAAAGTTGGTTGCAATTTATAGACTGGTATGTTGTGGGTAACATTAGTTTTTACTATGAGAATGCCTTTTATGTAGCCCCCAACAGAATACATTTAATAACCCAGAGCTTAGTATTTTGAATAATTTCAACAATGGAAGAATTCCAACATGATAAACTCAGAAAGGACAGCTTCCCCTACAGACCCTCTTTATGACTCTGCTACTAAAATAATTGCACATCAACTTCACTTAAATTACCAGATCTTTTCACAGTGTGTGCAGAGCAAAATGGATGGCATTGAAAAGATGCATCCTACCTTCTCAGTAAAATTGCAGTTACTTACTGAAGATACGTTGTTGTTATTTATTATTATTATTTTATTATTATTTATTGTGTACGTATCATTTAACTGTATTATTATTACTCCTACTACATACCATTATTTATTTGTTTGATTTTTTTTATTCCATCCTATCCCAAGGGCAGATTCCAATATCTAAAAACAAAATAAACAGTTAAAATCAAAGATTTAAAATAAAACCAGTAAAAAATTTAAATCCCTCATCTCAAACCACCCCAGACCGTGTCCCTGCCTAACAGATTCCTGGATACAGGCATTGGCTCTGACAGATGAACAAGCTTAAGTTTGGATCAGTTGTTCTCAACCATTTAAAATCCATGCCCACCCTCCTCTTGTTGATGACAACTCAGGTCCCCTGCCACCACACGCACATGCACAAACCTCACTCACTTTCTTCCTCTTCCCCTTCTTCTCCACTTTGTTCATGGACTCTCTCTCTCTCTTGCCACCCCATTATTTTGGAGATTCCACCTAATTCAGTCAGAGAGGAGCTTGGTGTCTGTCATATGTGGTCCTTCTTGCACACACACAAACCCCGGAATACCCCCTCTGCCCACCCTGGGAGGGCAGGCACCCTGGGAGAGAAGAGGGAAGCCCACTCCACAGTTGGAAAAAAGATGGGCTTAGACGAACCTCCAGGGGAAGGGAGTTCCATAACTGAAAAGCAGCTACCAAGAATGACACTCTACTTCTCCTTCCTATATGAACTTGATGTGCAGATGGTACATGCAAGAGGGGGCTAGGATTGAATCTATCCCTAGGATAGGTGTCTAGGATTCAATCTATCCCTTCTGTGTGGCCGTGAATTTTAACCTTGCTGCATAGCTTTGCTTTAAGTGAATATATCATTATATTATAATGATCATTATCTATTATTATATAAATTCTAAAATATGTTGCATTTTT
Organism: Sphenodon punctatus; assembly: GCA_003113815.1. Taxonomy (NCBI): domain Eukaryota; kingdom Metazoa; phylum Chordata; class Lepidosauria; order Sphenodontia; family Sphenodontidae; genus Sphenodon; species Sphenodon punctatus. The sequence goes on along the minus strand of QEPC01001041.1, from coordinate 1,058,549 downwards.
ACAGTCTTTAAATATGTATTTCATAAGAAAATCTACATTTATTTAAATTATGTGAAGTAGCTAACTGTAAATACAATTAAGTAAGCAGCAAATAGGATGCGAACACATAGGCAGGGAGTGCCTTGGAACTCGGAGCCACCAACAAGGACAGCTTTAGGAGCCCCTCAAACAGGCATCCCCTCGCCTGAAGTTATTATTATTATTATTATTATTATTATTATTATTATTATTAACAAACATTTATATAGCGCCAGAGTGTACCTGGCACTTTACAAAGTAATAAAATAGACACGGTCCCTGCCCCTAGGGCTTACAATCTGAGAGACAGGAGCTGGGGGAGAGACTTAGGAAGGGGAACAGAGGGAGAGACAAGGGGTCTAACATTCATGAAGATGCGAGGTCTCAAGTGCACGTACTTGGCTTGGTTACGATGAGAATGACAGCAGGCAGGTCCATGTTGCAAGGATAAGGGTAAACCGATCGTAGGTATAGGAATAGTGGCTCAGCAGGATAAAGAGTCAGACAGAGCAGAGCGAAAGAGGTGAGTTTTAAGGAGAGATTTGAAGGTATGAAGGGAGGGGGCAAGGCGGATGTGGACAGGGAGGGAGTTCCAGGCATGGGGGGCAGCAAGTGAGAAGGGACGAAGGCGCTTAGGGGAGCAGGGAAGGCGTGGAAGGGTGAGAGAAGGGACAGAGGAGGAGCGAAGTGCACGGGCTGGAGTATGGAGGGCGATAAGTGCAGAGAGGTAGGGGGGAGCAAGGTTGTGAAGAGCTTTATAGGTGAAGACTAGGAGCTTGTGCAGGATTCGTTCAGGAAGGGGAAGCCAGTGAAGCGAAGAGAGGAGGGGCTGCACATGGTCGAAGCGACTGGCGAGGTAGATGACCCTGGCAGCAGAGTTTTGGACAGAGATGAGGGGAGAAAGGTGAGACCGGGGAAGGCCAGTGAGAAGGAGGTTACAGTAATCGAGGCGAGAGATGACCAGAGCATGAACAAGAGTTTTGGCAGACGAGACAGAGAGAAAAGGGCGAATCTTAGCAATGTTATGGAGGGAGAAGCGACAGGATTTAGCAACAGAGTCAATGTAGGGTTTAAAAGAAAGGGGTGAGTCAAAGATGAAGCCTAGGCTACGGGCTTGGGGGACAGGCAGGATGGTGACTCCATCAATAGTTATTGACAGTGAGGAAGGAGAGGAAGGATGAGGGGGGAAGATAAGGAGTTCAGTTTTAGCCATGTTGAGTTTGAGTTGACGTTGAGACATCCAGGTAGAGATGTCAGAGAGACAGTTGATGAGACGAGCTTGAACAGAGGGAGAGAGAGAGGGAGTAGAGAGATAGAGTTGAGTGTCATCAGCATAGAGGTGGTATTGGAAGCCATGGGAGGCAATGAGTTTGCCTAAGGATGAGGTATAGATCGAGAAGAGGAGAGGGCCAAGAACAGAGCCTTGAGGAACACCAACTGAGAGGGGGAAGGAGGAGGAGGTGGAGTTGGAGAGAGACACATTAAAGGAGCGGTCAGAGAGGTAGGAGGAGAACCAGTTATGGACAGAGCCACAAAAGCCAAGGGAGTGAAGGGAATCCAGCAAGAGTGAGTGGTCAACAGTATCGAAGGCAGCAGAGAGATCAAGGAGGACAAGAATGGAATAGAGACGTTTAGATTTAGCCACCAGAAGATCGTTGGTGATCTTAGCGAGAGCAGTTTCAGTAGAATGAAGGGGGCGGAAGACAGATTGGAGGGGGTCGAGGGAGGAGTTGGAGGATAGGAAGTCAAGGCAGCGGGAGTAGACAACACGTTCAAGCAGCTTGGAAGCAAAAGGAAGGAGCTTGTGCCAGCCGACACACTCTCTCTTCCCTTGGCTGCCTGAGAGCTGGACAGCCACTGTCCCAGGCCCAGGGACAGTGAAATTGCCAGTGCGTGATTTCTGGCATGCCTCTCCCTCTGCACCAGATGTCAGCTGAGAGGGCAGTGCTAGTGCTGGATCGAATGGAAAGGGGAGTCATGCCGAGAGAAAGCTTCTTCCCTGACTGATACCCTCCTTTCTATGGTTGCTGATCTCCTTTCCTGCTGGAAAAGGAGAGAAGCAGGGATCAAAGGCGGTGCATGGACCCTTTGCTCCCATCTCCCAGCTGCCTCTCAGCTGAGTGGGGCACAATCTGTGCTCCTCTCTCTCTGCCGGCTGTCAACTAAGCAGGGAATGATCCTTGCTGGCTCTGATGGAATGGGGGTCACAGTCATAGAAGGCATCTTCCCTGGAAGTGACCCCCCTTTCCATCGGAGCCAGCACTAGAGTGCAACTTGCCACTGACAGCCAGCTGGGAGAGCAGAGGAGAGCACAGATCCCCTGGCAGAAAGAGATGAGCGCAGATCACGGACCTGAGAACCTCTGGGGAGTGGACTTGTACTCTCTCCTCTCCCGGTGAGCTGTCATCTGAGAAGGGCACACTAGCCATGTCTCTTGGTGCTGGCAGACACAGGGCTGCGGGGGATCCCAACAAACGAGACCTGGCCCTGTGGGAGTCCATGGCCCTGGTTTGGACTGGGTTGACCCGTGCTGTGTGCTCTGCATTCCTGGTCATGGCATGGTGCAGGCTGTCCCAGTGCGGCCCCAGGACAAATATCTGTCAGGCGCCATTCAGACAGACAGCTGGCACTGCTGCCCACACCCTGCCAACTCCCCACCCCACCAACTCCCGCCAACCAAACTGTCTTCCAGCAGAGCTTATCCCCCAAACTCCCACTCTGTTCTCAGCCTAAATAATCTCCTTTGCATAGGGATGTGTAAACAGATCGCGGTTCGGGTTTGGTTGTTTGGTTTGGTCATTTGATTCAGGCATTCAGTTCAGGCATTCGGTTCAGTTGCCAAGTTCAGGTTAGGCCGTTTGGTTTGGTCGTGTTTGGTTCGGTTCAGGCATTTGGAAAAAGGTATCGCGAGATCCCGTGATCGCGCTGGAAACCGGAAATTCAAGTTCGTGGGGAGCTGTGAGGTGAGAGTGTGTGTGTTTGGTTGGCTGGCTGTTCGGTTTGTGTGTTTTGGCCATTTCTGTTTGGTTTGGCTGTGTTGTTTTGGCTGGTTGGTGAGTGTTGGTGGGCTACTGTTGTTGGAGTGAGTGGCTGTTTAAAAAAAAATATGAAGAAGACTGTTTTCTTAATTCCACGCCTGGGGGCCAACGTGGTGCTCCCAGAGCCAGTGGTGGTAGAGGAGGAGGAGGAGGAAGAAGAGGAGGAGGAGGTCGCTGCCCCAGCCCCTGGACCTTCGGTGGTGTTGGCCAGTTCCTCTGATGAGGAGCAAGCAGCGGGCACAGGAGGTGCTGCCGGGTTTGTAAACTTTTTTTTTTACTTTGAGGACAAGAAAGGCTCTATCTGTTAGAGTGAGCTCACTGGTGTGCACGAGAATGTGTGAAGGATGGGCATCAGTAGGGATGGGCGAACGCGGTGCGGAAGTTTGGAGTTCGGATTGAACTCGGTCTGTTCGGATGACCGAACCTGAACATGAACTGACCAAAACAAACTAGATCTGAACGTCGAAATGACCGAACAGTTCGGTCGGTTTGGATCGCGTTTGGGTGAGTTTGTGTGGCAAAAAAAGTATCACTGGAAGGTCAAACGTGACAGGGAAGGGGAGTCAGCTGCAGAGCACACTTCCAGGCACCGGGGTGGAGAGGCTTGGAGTAGCAGCCAGCCTGCAGATTCATCATCCCTTTTGGCCTCAGACCACTGGCTTCACAGTTTTCGATTGGGCATGGGATAGACTGCATGGAGTCAATGGGGCTTGTGGTGAGGCGGGCGCAGCAAGAAACAAAACTGATTAATCCCTGACAGCAGCATCTGGCTGGCTCCACATGTAGCGTAGTTAAGATATTAACCTAAAGATGTGCCAGGCAGCAGCAGGGTCTCAACTTGCAGACAGCCCCCCAGTAGGGGCAGGGCTTGTGTCTGTGTGGGTGTGCCAGAGAGAGAGAGAGATTCCTTGGCAGCGGGCAGCAAGCAGCGGGAGCTGGTGGTCAGAGGGGCTTTTATTTCCAGCAGTTTCAGTGGGCATCTGTGGGTGGGTGCGGAGGAGTAGGTTGGTGTGTGTGGGGGGGGGGCAGGCTGGCATGCAGGCACCAGGCTTCTGGATGCAGTGGAATGGAATGCATCCCCCCAGTGACTGGAATGATGGTCCCAGAATCTCATTGATGGTTCCTGGGATGGGCAGGCATAACTGATTCAGGTACAATGGAATGACAGCCTAAGTAACATTAATAATAATTATGTCCCTAGAATTAGTGCATGGTTGGGCACACTTCATTCAATCAAGCGATAGGTGGTAGCAGCAGGTACAGGAACGCACATAGGCAGGCAGGCAGGCACATATAATATGTTGTGTTATATTGATATATTCCATCTCATTCTGATAGGTTTGCTGCTGGATGTGGGCAATGGGCATCGATCAGGCTCATTAATTTTATTTATTCATTTATTTTAATTTTTATTTATTAATTTTATTTTAAAGAAAGGTACAAATAACCAGACCAGAAGTAATCTTCTTACAAGACAAAACAGGTTCACATTCCCTGGTCAAATGATTACACCAAACAAACATCGGCTTCCAAATGTTGTCCCTTCCCTGCCTGCCTGGGATGAAACCCATCTGATTTATGTGGATTATTTCTCCACTAATCGCTTTCAGTCTGTCAGCTAAGATTTTAGAAAAAATCTTAAAGTCCGTATTCAACAAGTAGATGGGACAGTAACTGCCACATTGGTCCAGATCTCTGCCAGGCTTAAGAATAAGTGTAATTACTGCATTATAGATTTTCTGCAGCATTTCTTTTTCTGTTAAAATATTATTATACACTACTGTAAGGTGTGGCACAAGGATTGGTGTGAAGGCTTTGCAGAATTTGTTCAGAAATCCATCAGGCCCAGAAGCCTTATTATTTTTTGAGGCTGTTATAGCCTCCTGGACTCCCTTCTCTGTGATAGGGGCATTCAAAAAAGTCACTTGATCCGTACTTAATTTTGGCAATTTTACTTCCTCCAGGAATTCACAAATTTCTGTTTCCCCCAGATTTTATGAGGAATATATTTCTTTATAAAAGTCCAGAAATGCCTGTTTAATATGGGGGAGCTCTGTACAACATTCATTTTGCTTATTGATCAGCTTTGTTTATGTGCTTTCTTCTGCTTTATTTTAAATAGTCTAGCCAGGGTCTTTCCAGCCCTATTACTATTTTCGTAAACGTAGAATTTTATTTTATTGAGTTGTGTTTTAGACTTTTCTAGCTCTAACGCATTTATTATTTCCCTTTTTTTGACTATTTCTAATTTTAAAGCTTTAGTGGGGGAAACTTTATTTTTTGCTCCCAGTTTTTGTAAACTAGCATAAGTTTCTTTCTTTTGTTGTATTTTGTCCTTAAGGATTTTGGCTTGCAAAGCGATAAGATTGCCCCTGATCACTGCCTTTGCTGCTTCCCAGAGTACTGCCTGGGATTTAATTGAATCAGAATTTAATGTGAAATATTCCACAATGGTCCTCTGTATCTGAGTTTTATTTTCCCCACTCCTAAGCATGGTCCTATTTAATTGCCAGTTAAATGATTTGGAGCTCAGGTCTCCTGGTTCTTTGAATACTGTCACCACTGCATTGTGGTCTGCCAGCACCACTGGTGTAATATAACATTTTACTCCTCTATGACCATCTGTTTTATTGATCAGTACGTGATCAATACGGGTATAACTGTTGTGGATGACTGAGGAAAATGTATAATTTCTCTCTTTCCCATTAAAGTGCCTCCATAAATTTACCCATCCATATTGTTCTAAAAGCATGGACAGATCTTTTTGCTCCCTTTTTCCACCTCCTGCTCGGGAGTGGTCCAACTCTGTTATTGTGGCATTAAAGTCCCCCTGGATGGTGATCCAACCTTTAGCCACTTCTGCTATTCTTTTAAAGGTTTCTTTGAAGAAGGCTGCCTTCCCCACATTGGGCGCATATATATATATATATATATATATATATATATGTTTGCTATAGTCATCAGCCTGCCCTGTATCTTCCCAATTATGCAGAGGCACCTGCCTTCATTATCCCTAATGCATTTTTCAATCTCAGAGGTTTGTTTGTTTTTGCCAAATTCTATTATAACTCCCCCTTTTTTTGTGTGTGCATGAGGCATCTAGGCCTCCTATCTTTGGGTTCGTAAATCTAGGGACATCTTTATCCAATATGTGGGTTTCTTGCAGCAGAAATATGTCAGCCCCCTGCCCCTGATTCTATAAAATCTCTCACTCTTTTTCTCTTCTGTGGGAAGTTTAAACCTCTGACATTAATTGTAACAGTTTTAATACTAGTCATTCTTCAATATCAAGTTACATTTGGGATTGATCCCCTCTTTTAACCACTCATTAGTGTACCATCCCCTTACCTTTTTGATATTATCCAGAAGCCCAGCTAAATCATATTTCAATTCTCTAGCACCATACCTGCTTCTTGAAATCCATTTTCCCTTTTCCAATATCAATACCTTGTTGTGAGAACTTTTACTTTCCCCACCCTGTGTCACCTCGAATCCAGCCCCTCTCCCACATCTAGATTGCCCCACCCCTCTCCCCCTCCCCCTCTGGCTCTTACGCCAGCCCTTAATCCTCCTTCCCCTACTTGTGCTACAGACCCGCTGAAAGTCTGCACCTGGTTTCAAAATCCCAAGGTGTGCCCTCCTTCCCCTCACCCCTAGCTCCTTTCAACTCAATTGTTTTAGTTACCCTTCTTATTAACCCTAGCCCTTTACATTAATTTACACCCATTCCGAAATAGCAATTCAATACATTCAAACCCCCAACACAGTTCCTTGATCACTGTCTCTCTCTTGCTTCCCTTGCTTCTTCATTTCTTCTCTTGCCTCTGCTCTGTTTGCCTTTTCATCTGGAAACCTAGTATTGGCGGAATTCAGCAGTCCTGTGCCCTGGTGCTGGGAACTGCCAGTTGTGATGCCAAAAAGACCTCCAGATCCTCAGTGTTTTCAAAGAATTTCTTCCTCCCATTATCAATGATCATCATTCTCACTGGAAAAATCAGTTTTGGTTTCAAATTTCTCTCATTAAGCAGACTAAAGTATTTGTTCCATCTCATTCTCTTTTTTTATTGTTTCTGCAGCATAGTCAGGAAACACTTTCACAGTTTGCTGCTGGAATGACAATTTCCTCTTAATTCTAGCATTTTTCAAAATCTCTTATTTTATTTGATAGTTGCGAATTTAACAATTATAGGGTGAGAGGGATTCAGGTCTCTCTGACCTGGCTGCCCTGTTCTGTGAGCCCGATCAATTACAGCAGAATGGAGATGCACCTCCTCTGGAAAGTTTTCTTTCAGCAGGGCCCAGATAATTTCATTAACCTTTTCAGTGCCTGCCATTTCCTTAATTCCATTAAATTTTAGGTTCCCTCTGTGGGAGCGATACTCTAAGTCCTCACACTTGAGTAAAAGGAAGGCTGTCTCATCTCTGACTTTATTGAGCTGCTCCTGAGTAGTTAGGGACTGATGCTCCATTGAAGAGATTCTTTCATCAGCAGCCTCTATCCTTCTAGCCAGCCCCTCCCGTTTCTTGTTTCCTGCATCCACTGCCTGCTTGATCTGCTTCATTTCAGCTTTTAATTCTTTTTTCTTTTGTAGGAGCAGGATTTTAAGGGATCCTTCTTCCCCATCCCCTGCCTCTGATTCAGATGAGGCCTGGTCAGTTTCTTTTTCGTGCGCTTCAGATGCCATCAGCAGCTCATTGCTTCCCTCCCCCAGCTGTCTCTGCTCCGTGGTCAGTTTCTTCTGGCAGAAATGCTCCAGCGCGTTTGCCTGTGAAATTTTCTGATGAGGTTTGTTCCTACCTGCCATCTCTGCACACTTTTTGGGCTCGCTTCAGCTTATTTTTTCTCTTTGGTTTGAATATTGGGCTGGGGGGAGGGAGCGGAGTCAGGCGGCTTTCAGCTGCTAGCTCTGGCACATGCACAGATCCTGATCGGGCTCATTTATTTATTTTATTTTATTTTTATGCATTTATGAGTCACCCCGTATGCCTACGGCATCCTGGGGCAACGTACAACTTGTGAGCACAAATGGGAGTTCTTCCTAGTTCTGGCAGGTGGCAGCTTGAGCTGGATACACCTACCTCTCCCCCTCCACCCCCATATCTCTCGTTCTAGCGGGGAGCCTCTCTGTCTCTCTCTTTCTCTGGCAATATAGTGCATGTGACAGCATGAGTGGGATCATGTCTGTCTCTCCTAACAGTGGGGAGACTTTCTCTCTCTCTCTTATTTCTCTCTCTCTTTCTGTCTCCTTCTCTCACCATGAACAACAGGTTGCATAAAGAAAAGGTGGAATGACAGTGCCCCGTGAGTGCAATGACAGGGTGCAGGAACCGTTATGGTGGGTCCTGGGCTGGGGCTAGAGTGGCAGTTTCTTTTTTTTTTCTTTTCTTTTTTTCACTTTCATATCTTTATTTGCAGTTCAAAACAGTTGTACAACTATGTCATTGATTATATAATTACATTTCAGCCGATGTCTATATCAAAACAGTACATGGATATTAACTTCCTTACATTACATCTCATTACATTCAAGTTACATTCATGTTACATTCAGGGGCAGGATAGAGGTTCCCCAGTATGTCTTGTTTCTCCTCGCGTAGTAGAGTTGAAAAGCCAGTGGATGGAGCAGCCTTACATTAAAGTTCAAAGGAGAAGAGAAAGAGAAAGGGAAACAGAAAGGGAAACCCTCAATTTACCATTATGAGTCCGTTAGGCTTAGTGATAGCTCTTTACCAAATTTCTTCCCTCCTAACTCTTTTACAATTGGAGCCCAGGTTTCTCTAAAGAGATTCCCTTTTCCCTGTAGCTCTGAGTGTAATTTTTCCATTGTGTATAAATGCCAGATCTTATTTAGCCATTCTTCATAGGGAAGTTCATCTACAGATTTCCAATACCTGGCGATGATACTTTGTGCTGCCAAAAAGAGTGTCTGACAGGCCCTCCTGCTGGCCTCCATAACTTTATTTTGTGGGTATAGCCCTAGCAATGCAATTTCTGGTTTGCAAGGTATCACTATCCCCGCTATTTTATTTGCTATCTTCCAGATTTTTAGCCAGAACTCTTTAACCTTCCAGCAGTTCCACCAACAATGTATGTAGTCACCCACTTCTCCACATCCTCTCCAACAAAGGGCTTTCCCGTTGGGATTTACATACTTCATTCGTGTTGGGGTCATGTAGAAGCGCGTTGTCACCTTAATTTGAATCTCTTTTATTTCTAGAGAGTCAGCACAGCCGTGCATGTGTCGCCAGATTCTTTTTTTTTCCTCCTCCCCTAATTGAATGTCCAGGTTTTTGCTCCATTGGTCAATGTATATGTCCCCATTTTTGTAAATTAGGTTCTTTAATTCCTTATATATTCTGCCCATTCTTCCTGCCATTTTGTTTTTTTTGAAAAGGATCTTTTCGAGTTTATATGGATCTCTACCAAAATCTTCTTTTTCTGGTTGTTTGATACTTATATCCCTGAGTTGCAAGTATTGTAATGTGTCCACTTTTTTCCCTATCAACTCCTCCAACTTTTGGGGGTAAGCAAATCTCCCTAAAAAGAAAATTTGCTGCATCCTTGTAATTCCCCTTTCTTTTAAATCCTTTCTCAAGCCAGGGGCTAATTTTCTTTCCCTCGCCAGGATCGAATCGATTGGTGAGAAGGGAGAAATTCCCTCCTGAGTCCTCAACTTCCTTTGAGCTTCCCTCCAGAATTTGAGGAGGGTACCTGCAAAGGGATGCTCCTTTTTTTGTTTAGTTAATATAGTCCCTTGATCTACTATCATGCTCTTTAGTGTGTGCACCTGTAGTATGTCCTTTTCTATGCTGACCCATTCGGGCGCTGCCTCCTCATGATACCATTCTGTAATTGCAGCCATTGCCGCCGAGGCATGATATAACTTTATGTCAGGTAGATTTAATCCTCCCTTATCCTGTGTTTTCATCAAGGTAGATTTTCTAATTCTGGGTTTTTTACCACTCCATACAATATCTTTTAATAGCTGATTACTCTGCCTGAAAAAGGAGGGGGGTAGCTGAATTGGGAGCGTCATTAGTCTATACAATATTTTAGGCAACACTATCATTTTATATAAGTTTATCTTTCCTAGCCAAGACACCATTAGTTTTTTCCATGGGAGAATTTCTTCTTTCAACTTTTTTAAAAGTGGCAAATAGTTAGCTGAATACAAGTCTTTTGTCTTTCTTGTAATTGTGACCCCTAAATACTTGAGACCTCTATCATCTATGGGAAAAGGAGATTTTTTTTAGTTCTACTTGCACCTTATCTTTCCCATACACCAGGGCGAAGGACTTATCTTTGTTTATGGTGTAGCCTGATATTCGACCAAAGCTGTCTATAACTTTTAATAATTCTGGGAGTGAATCATTGGGATTCCTAATATAAAGTAGCAAATCGTCCGCATATAGCGAGAGCTTATGGGTTTGAGCTGCAATCTTAATCCCCTCTATTTTTTCATTACTTCTTATAGCAGTAGCCAGGCCTTCTAGAACCAGATTGAAAAGAAGGGGGGACAGTGGGCAGCCCTGTCTAACTCCTCTTCCCAGCATAAAGGGTTCTGTCAACTTCCCATTTATCAGTAATCGCGAGAGAGGCTTTTTATAGATTGCCTGCATCCATCTCAAGAAATTTCCTCCAAATCTCATTTTTTCTAATGTTGAGAACAGGCATTTTGTTTCAATGTAATCGAAAGCCTTCTCCGCATCAGCGGATATTAACATGGCTGGTTCTTCCCCATTTTGGAGTGTGTAAATGATATTCACTGCCTTTCGGATGTTATCTTTTCCTTGCCGTCCTGGTATGAACCCTGTCTGATTTTTGTGTATAATTTCACCAATTATCGCTCTCAGCCTTGTGGCCAAAACTTTTGCAAATAACTTATAATCCGCATTGAGAAGCGAAATTGGTCTGTAATTCCCACACTGATCAGGTGGTCTGCCAGGTTTTGGGATCAGGGTAATTGTTGCTTCATAAAAATTTTTTGGCATCTCTTCCTCGGTAAGAATGTTATTAAATATCTGGGCCAGTAGTGGAGTTAGGATTTCCTTATATATCTTATAGAATTCTATCGGGAATCCATCTGGTCCTGCAGCTTTGTTACTTTTGGAGTTCTCTATTGCCTCTAAAACTTCTTTTTCGGTAATGGGGTTGTCTATGAAAGCTCTTTGCGCATCAGTCAGGTTAGGCAGGTCAATATTGTTTAGAAATTTTGAAATTTCCAATTCTTGGGGGTTATTGGAACTGTAAATTTTTTTGTAGAAATCAAGGAATGCCTCTTGTATCTTAGCTTCTTCTATACAGCTTTCTCCCTTCTTATTGTTAATTGCTGTTATTTGTAATTTTCTTTGTTTGGCTTTTACTAGTCTGGCCAGTGTTTTCCCCGCCTTATTGTTATTTTGATAGTAGTGGAACCTTATCTTTTGCAGCTGGTTCTTTGTTTTTTCCATTTCTGTCATGTTTATCAATTCCTTGGCCTTGATGATCTCTCTCCTAAGAGCCAAGGAGGGTGAAATTTTATTCTGGGCTTCTAATTTTTGTAATATTGCATATCTCTCTTTTATCTGTTGCCGTTTATCTCTTGTTAATTTTACTTGTAGGGCTATTAACTTCCCCCTTATGACAGCTTTAGCTGCTTCCCAGAGAGTTGCCTGTGACCTCACTGAACCTGTATTTAAATTGAAAAACTCTTCTATGCAATCTCTTATGTTCTCCTGATTTTGTTCGCTTTTTAATATATTTTTCTTAAGCTGCCAGCTGTACATCCTATTTTGGTTGTTCCGTGAATTCTTAAAAATGGTTATAACCGCATTGTGGTCGAACAGAGCTACTGGGAGAATGAAGCTTCTCCGAGTCCTAAATAAGTCCACCTTTCCCGTTATTACATGGTCTATTCTTGTGTAACTGTTGTGAGTGTTAGAATAATATGTATAATCCCTTAGTGTTCCATTTATAAATCTCCATGCGTCACCCCAGCCATATGAGTCAATCATGTCCGCTATTTTTTTTTGTTCTTGTCTAGCCGCCCCTTCTCTTGAGAAGTCCGAGTCCGTTAACGTGGTATTGAAGTCTCCTTGGATCATCACCCAACCTTTTGCATTGTCTGCTATTCTCCTTAGTATTTTTTCAAAGAAGGATACTTTGGCTTCATTGGGGGCATATACATTGACCAATGTAATGTGCTCCTCTCCCATCTTCCCTGTGACACAAACAAACCTGCCTTCTTTATCTTTGATAACTTTATCTACCTCAATAGGGGTGTTTTTCCCTAGACCAATTATTACCCCTGCCTTTTTCTTTGTAGAGCATGAAGAGAATATTTGTCCCACATTTTTGTTGGAGAGTCTGAACACATCTTTAGCTAATAAATGAGTCTCCTGGAGGAAAAAAAACCCTACTCCCTGATCTTCCAGAAGATCTCTCATGCGTTTCCTCTTTTGGGGGGAGTTGAGTCCTTTTACATTTAATGTCAGTGTCTTAATCTCCCCCATATCTACCTTTTTGATTAATTCTTAATTGTGTGTGCCATCCTGTCATGATTGAGGGTTTCCCCTGCTCAAAAAGCCTCCAGTTCCATTTCTCAACTTGCTTTCCCTCAAACTGTACCCTCACACCTCTATTCTTCATCTCTGGTTCTGCTATCCTGCCCTGTTTCAATTTATTCAAACTGCACAACTGCTTTTTCCTTTCCCTTAATCCCCCTTTACCCTTGCCCCCCACCCTTTTACCTCCCACCTCCCCAGATAGGGGTGCAGAACCCCTTCCTAAACCTACCATCTCTCCTTTTTTTGAGAGGACCCGTGGGATTTCAGAAGCCACTTTTTCAGTAGTCTCTGAATGCCTCTAACCCTCTCCCCCCCAGCCTCCTTTATTTTAAATTTCTTAACTTTTTATCTTTTTCTTAACTCTTAGCCGATGTCTTTTAATTTCTGCCTTTTGAGATTAAAACAAAGTTTCCTGCCTCCAAATTGCTGCAGTAGCTCTCTGCTCTAGGAGCAACCCCATATTATCAAACAACAATTAAATCAAGGACAGTCCCCTAGATGAAAATATCAAGCAAATGATCTATGAAACAGCCCCCTAATTAAAATTAACAAACACTTAGTCTATGAAACAACCCTACTAGTGAAATATAAGGAACAATGGTCCAGGGACAGTCCCCCAGCTGAGATTGACAAATAGTTGATCCATGGAATAGCCCCCCAATAGAAAATAACAACCAATCGATCCATGAAGCAGCCCACCAATGTAATTAACACCAATAGTTCCAGGAATCGTCCCTTAATTGAAAATAGCAAGCAAATGATCAGTGGAACAGCCCCCTAATTAAAAGTAACAACCAATTAATCCATGGAACAGTCCTCTGTTGAGATTAACAACCAATTGATATAGGAAGAACCCCTTAGATAAAAATAGCAGGCAGTTGATCCATGGAACAGCCCCATGATTTAAAATAACAAACAATCATTTGATCCAGGGACAGCCCCTTAATTGAAAATAACACTTGGTTGATTCATTGGAACAGCCCCTTAATTGAAAATAACAACCAAATGATCCCTGGGACAGCCCTCCATCAAGATCAACAGACAGCCGAACCAGGAACAGCCCCCCAGCCAAGAATAGCAATCAATCAATCCATGGAACAGCCCCTTAATTGAAAATAATAAAACAGTTGTTCCCTGAAACAGCCCCACCATTGGAATTACCATCAATTGGTCTAGGAACAGCACCTTAATTAAGAATGACAAGTAATTGATTCATGGAACAGCCCCGTGCTTAAAATTAACAAACAATCATTAATTGAGGATAGCACTTAGTTGATCCATGTAACAGCCCCCTACTTAAGAATAATGACCATAATGATCCATGGAGCAGCCCACCATCGAAACCAACAGATAGCTGATCCAGGAACAGCCCCCCAACCAAGAATAGCAAGCAATCGATCCTTGGAACAGCCCCTTAATTGAAAATAATAAACGGTTGTACCTTGAAACTGCCCCACTAAACACTATCTCTATCTCAGCTAACTCCTGCATCTATCTATCTATCTATCTATCTATCTAGGATGGGGGAGAAACGCAAAGAACACAGAGAGGGGCACAAAACTGAAATGAAACCTAAATCAATCTAATGCTACTCAAAATGAAACAAAAAACAGGGGAAGAGAATCAGGGATGGAATATATATAGAGGGAGAGGGAAAGTATTCAATGGAGGGGGGAGGGAGGAAGGAATATTGAACACAGGGAACACCGGGAGGGGTAAAAACAAAAAATAACACCTAAATCTATCTAATTTAAGCTAAATACATGATAATATGGAGGTAGATGGGTTGGATGGGTGAAATAGTAGGAGGATTGCAATGGATTGAGGAGAACAAAACTTCTGGGAGAGAGGGAGCCTTCTTAAACATCTGCTGTTCAGGAACAGTGACTAGCTCAGAAGGTGTTGGCAGGGGGAAGGGCAATGAGTTTTGTTACTTGCTGCGCCTGCCTCACTGCAAGCCCTATTGGTTCCATGCAGCCTAGCCCATGGCCAATCGCAGACTGCGAAGCCAGTGGTCTGAGAAGAAAAGGGATGGTGATTGGGCAGGCTGGCTGCTACTCCAAGCCTCTCCACCCCTGGCACCTGGAAGTCTGCTCCTCAGCTGACTCCCCCTCCCTGTCACGTTTTGCTTTCCAGTGACATGCTTTTGCCACCCAAAGTCATCCAAACGCGACCTGAACTGACGGAACTCTTCTGTCGTTTTGGAGTTCAGAATCAGGTTAGGTTCGGTGGGTTTGGGTTCGGTCATCCGAACAGGCTGAGTTCGGGCCGAACTCCAAACTTCCAAACTGTGTTTGCCCATCCCTACTGTTGCACATCTCTATCTGCCTTCAAACTCAGAGTCTTTCCTGACTGTAAGCAATCAGGAAACCCATCTTAAGGAAAGTCATCCTAACAAAACTCATCGTTCCTATCACAGATGTCCTCTGCCATCAAACTACCTGTGTGCTGTGAACTAAAATCCCTTCCAAGACAGCTGACTCCTTTCCCCAAACACCCAATCTGCTGTGACCACAAGTCTCCATGCCCTAGATACAGTACCACCGCGATACAGTCATCCCTCCATTCCAAATGCTCAGGCCTTGTACCGCTCAACCTCCCCTCAAATCCTCAATCTGCTCTCATCCTAAGCAATCCCCAGGCACAGGTGCTCCTTTCTTGCTGAAGTCCCAATCTCCACCAATCTTAAACAAATGCTGTCCCTGCCTGACAATGTTTTCACCTCCTTCCAGTATCTCCTGAGTGTTACATCCCCCTCTCCACAAAAAAGCTGCCCTCTGCCCCAGAATCCTCAGGCTATCACGAGCCTCAGGAACCCCTGCCTAGCTGAGCCACTTCTTTCCAAAAAACATTATAGTTGGGAAGAAATCTAAGAAAATTTCCCCCCTCAGCACAGTTGCCCTCTGCCCTTAAAGTCCCAGTCTCCCTGGAGTCTAAGCAAACCTCCTTCTGACACTGGTGAATCCTTCATCCTAAGCTTTTAGTGTCTTCTGAAACTAACCAACCAACCATAGTACAGTTCCCCCCTTTTCTAACTCCCCAGTCGTCTGTGAGCTGAAGGAAATCCACACCATGACACAGCTCCTCCCTTCCCTCCAAAATCAGAGTCTTAACCAACTGCCCCACCACAGCTGCCCATTCCTGCCAAACATCCACTCCCAGATAGAGAACTATACCTTCAGGGATTGTTTTTCTCAAGAGAGAGTGTTTTTTTGGGGGGGAGGGAGCACCTGTTCTCGTTGGCGGTTCCTTAGGCTTAGGGGATACTCCAGATTTGGTGGCAGAGTGGGTCGTTCCTTAGCATCAGGAGAGATTGGGAGTTTGTGGTGAGGGGACAGCTGTGCCAGGAGGATTTTTATTTTTATTTATTTATTATAAAATTTGTATGCCACCCCCTCCTGCTAAAAGCATCTCGGGGTGGCTAACATATTAAAACAAAGTTAAAAACAACAATAATACATTAAAAAAACCCACAATAAAATGAATTATCCCCTACCCCACCCTAACCCAACCCACCCAGCCCATCTCCCTCAGGAAAGGCGTGGCAGAACAGCCAGGTCTTACATTGTCTACGGAAATAGGGAGGGTCGGTGGTCAGGCGGACCTCCAATGGGAGGGAGTTCCACAGCCATGGTGCGGCCACAGAGAACACCCTCCGCAAGGTCAACATCTAAGAAACCCGGGGGACCTCGAGGAGGGTACCCCTGGCTGACCGCAGGGGCCGATACAGGATCCGGCGGGTGAGGCAGTCCTACACATAGGCTGCCAATGCCATTTAGGGTTTTAAACTTCAACACCAACACCTTGAATTGGGCCTGGAAGACTATCGGCAGCCAGTGCAGAGAGCGAAGCACTGGTATAATGTCATCGCGTCAGCCCATCCCCATTAGGAGACAAGCTGCCGTGTTCTGCACCAGCTGCAGTCTCTGAACCAGCACCAAGGGTAACCCCACATAGAGTGCGTTACAGTAGTCCAGTCTTGAGGTAATAAAAGCATGGACGATCATGACCAGATCCGAGTCCGAGACATATGGCTATAGCCAATGCACCAGATGGAATTTGCGAAATGCCCCCTTTGCCACAGCCAGCACCTGGACATCCAGGCGGAGCTGCGGGTCCAGGAGCACCCCTAGACTCCGAACCTGAGATACCAGGGGAGGATGAACCCCATCAATGATGGTGGCAACCACTCCCATGGCCTTCCCCACAACCATCACCTCCATCTTGTCAGGATTTAACCTCAGGCAGCTCACCCTCATCCAATCCCACAGCCATCAAACACCGGGTAAGCACCGAGACTCCCAGGCCTGAGTCAGATGAAAAAGAGATATAGCTGGGTGTCATCAGCATATTGATGACACCATACGCCAAACTCCCTAATAACCTCCCCCAAAGGCTGCATATACACATTGAACAAGGGAGGGGACAAGATAGAACCCTGCGGGACTCCATGATGAAAAATCACCCAGGACCACAGTTGGGTTCTACCAGTCAGAAAAGAATGGATCTATTCAAGAACGATCCCACCAATTCCCTGCCTGGTCCTGCAGCTGAGTCACCAACATCTCATGATCAACAGTATCAAATGCAGCCGAGAGATCGAACAGGATCAACAGGGTCAAACGACCCCGGTCCAACTTACGGGAGAGGTCATCGACCAGGGCCATAAGTGCAGTCTCCATGCCATATCCCATATGAAAGCCAGACTGCGAGGGATCAAAAATCTAATCTGGTCCAGTTGTTTCTGCAGCTTCCGGGCCACCACCCGTTTAATAACCTTCCATAACAGGGAAAGTTAGAGATCGAGTGATAGCTGGCCAGGACATCAATGTCCAATTATGACTTCTTGAGCAGGGGCCGTACCGCAGCCTCCTTGAGACAGTCCGGCACCCTGCCCTCCCCAAGGGAAGCAACGGCCCTAATGTTTCCTGGCTGGCCTTGACCAGTCAGGACAGGCATGGATCTAGTTCACAATAAGTGACTCAAACAGTCCCAAGAACATCCCCTGCATCTGAGGGTGACACATGCTGAAATTCATCCCACAAAACAGGACAAGACCACCTCTGACTCACCATTTGCTTATGCTTAGTCTCAGTGGAGCAGGGGCGGATTGGGAAATCAAAGTGGCCTGGGAAAATATAGTGTTAGTGGCCCTATGCCGGCGGCAAAGCCGCCGGCGCGCCGGAAACGGGCCAAGGGGGCGTGGCTTGGGGGCGTGGCTTGGGGCAGGCAGAGTGTACCAGATTTGGGGCCTATCTGAGCTGAGTCCCCAGACTCAGATCCTCAGCAGCCTGGCAGGGGTGAGCGGGAGGTTATGGGGGGATGGCAGGGGGGAGACTGCCACTGGGTGGGTACTGGCCCTCATTTCAGTGCTCTGGCTCCCCAAATCACTCCGTTTCAGTGCTCAGTGGCCCCCAACCAAAAAAA
>QEPC01001041.1:1005085-1037259 GCA_003113815.1 Sphenodon punctatus | reverse complement strand
GAGAGTCCAGTGGAGTGAGTCACTGGCTCCTGTGCGCACAACCCAGTTGTGAGAATGTTTGGAGCCATCTCGAAGAACCTTCTTTACAAGGTAGCAACCTTCTGATCAGCACATGGGCAGGAGCTGTTTGTAAACAAACAGCCTTATCTCCCAGCCCGATCGCTGTCCCCGCTGCTGCTGCAGCGCTACTAGGAGGGAGAGTCAGGTAAGCCCTCCCCCCCTCCCCCAACACAACACAACCCGACAGGGGTCAGGACCAACAATTTTGTTTGTTTGTTTGTTAAGAATAATTTAAAAAAAGACAGCGTGACCGGCCCCCTGACCGCCCCGGCCCACCGGGAATCCTCCCAGTGCATTCAATGGCCAATCCGCCCCTGCAGTGGAGAGTGGGGGTTTCAATGTGCAGATGAAGAGGATGTTGGCTGAAAGTACAAGGGCTAACTGCGGATGTCTGGTCCCTGACTTGTGAGCATGGGCAATATGTCTTAGTGTTCAAGATCTGTGGTACCACAATGGTGTGTAAGTTAAGGTGTCGGGTGGCAGCCTTAATGTGGAATTTCCTTGCTTTTTGGATCATGGTTGTAGGTACATTAGCCTTAACTCTGTTGTTAAAACATAGGTTTTCCTTGCTTTTCGTAAGTTATTTATTTGCCCCCACACTGGAAATAAGGCACAGACACAATAAGTTTGGGTAAACTGGCCGCAACTGTTTTATTAAAAGACAACCAGCATGAAACGAGAACCTGTTGGAAAAAACGTTATCCAATTTACTATGATTATCGCAATTACCATGAGTCTTCTCATTTTTTCTATGGAAGAATCAACTAAGAAAATTCCGAATTAAGATGCCAATTAGTGAGCCCCTTAGAATCGGACCAAATTGATAATTCTGGGTGAGTACAAGGGGAGTGATTGGGCATTAAGTCCTATCTCCTGATATCCTTCTGCCTCCAATGCCCCTCACTCCCCGCATTCAGTATCATAGTTCTAAATAATTGGATTGGAGATACCAGTCCAATCCCCTCTTTCCAATGGACCATGACTGATCCATACCCTGAGAAGAACTGACGAGCATGTGACCATATCGGGGACCACTTAGATCCATCTCATATGCTCCCTGATGCCAGTCCTTCTTCTCTAGGATAGCAGCGGTGTGCCCATCCCCTGCTTTGTTCCCAGGTCTAACCTCCAGGATGCATACCATCCTCCACCATTACCAACTGTTTCCCCTACGCAAATCCACTGCCAGTTTTACTTTTTTATGGTACTGAACACTGACAGTTGCGATGAAATGAAGATTAACACAACAGAACACCAAACCCCACCTCAGATTTCCTAAAAGGATCAGCACTGTGTGTGAGGAAGCCAAAAAACTCTTCGGGGAAAATTACTTCCTGGTCCCTCAAAAACTTGGCCACCAGAACAAGTCCACAGTACCTATCCGAGGGTGGGTGGGTGGGCTTCAGGTGCTTCCCAGCAGCTGAATGACAGGGCTGCCTAGCACTGCTGACCACGTGGCCGCTCCCGGTCAATCACAGAGGCGCAATTTCGTGCCGCTCCTTCTCCCTTTGCAAGCTGGCAACTGACTGCAGTTCAGGGTGCAGCTTGCAAATGGGAGCTTTCCCGCCCTCCCGGCCAGCCACCTCTCCCCTCCCCCAAATATCCTGTGCCTTCTTTCCCCATCGGGGTGAGCACAAACTTCCCCCTGCAACGCACAAGGTGCTTAGCAGGGGCTTTTGGAAAAGTATACAGTTTTTTCTTCTCTAGCAGATTCTCAGCTAAGGATATTCACTTGTAACTCACCAATTGAAAATTGCAGTGCCAAGTCAGTGGTCCCGCAGTTTGTGTCTTTCTGCATAACCGTTTCAATCCTGGATCTGTACAAAGTGCTGAACTCCCCACCCCCCCACTTCCCCTCCTCTTCTTCTCCTTTACCTACCCCAGTTTCCAATCCAGTTCCCAAACTGTTGAGGATGACTTCATAGAGAAAGGGAGAGCAGCAGCCCATGGGTGGGAGTGGGGTTGAGAAACCCCCACCCACACACCCTTGGGTCAGGCCCTAGACAGCCCCCACCAGAATTTTAATTTGGCAAAATGGCAGTGGGGACCCAGTCCAGGGGTGGGGGTGGGCTCAGAAATCCTTACCCCCCACCCCTGAGTCAGGCAGTGGGCAGACCCCAGGTGGCCCCTGCCAGGATTTAAATTTGACAGAGCAGCAGCAGGAACCCAAACCAGAGGTGGGGGTAGGGGGGCTGGAAAACCCTTCTTCTTCACCTTCATGCCAGGTGGCAGGCAGGTCTCAGGTGGTCCCTCTCAGGATTTAAATTTGGCAGAGAGGCAGTGAGGACCCAGCCCAAGGATAGGGTGGCCATTTGTCTGATATTGTCCTGGACTGTCCTTTATTTAAGGCAATTTGGGCTGTACAGATTGGGACTGGGTCCTGATGCCCTGTTGTCCAGGATTAGCCCTGCTGCCTATGCCTACCCAACCTCCGTGCATTCTCTCCAGTTGGGAGAATGCGCAGAGCCATCTCAAACAGCCATCTCAAAGAGCCATCTCAAACAGCCATATCAAAGAGTCATCTCAAACAGCCATCTCAAAGAACCAAATCTTCTCAGTTTGTTTGCAGTATGAGTGGCTGGGTTTATTTGTCCCCATCTGCATTCCATATCCACCTCACTCCAAGACCAGCTGCTGGTAAGAGAAAGTTGCTACCTTGTGAACAACAAGGTTCTTTGAGATGGCTCTGCACATCTCAAAGAGAGATCAGATCACAGTGTGTGTGTGTGTGTGTGTGTGTGTGTGTGTGTGTGAGAGAGAGAGAGAGAGAGAGAGAGTCTGCATGAGAGAGGGGGTTTCTCCCTCTCCCCCCCTTCCCTCCTCCCCCCTCATATGGCTGTCCCCTCTGCCCCCACCTCTCCACATGGCTCCCTTCAACAGCACCTTAGAATGGACAGTGGCGTGAGCAGGTGCAGGGGGCCCCGGTCAGTCTTCACCCACTATGGTGATCTGTAGTTATCTCTATTTTAATTATAGTAAATTTTCATAAATGAATATAAATGAATATATGCAAAATGTATGCAAATTATTGTCTTCTATTCTGGCAATGTGTCAATGGCTACCCTAGAGGAGGAGGGCTGGGAAACTAGGGATGTGAGAACGCGGTTCGGAAGTTCGGAGTTCTGCCCGAACTTAGTCTGTTCAGACAACTGAACCAAACTTCCGAACCGAATGCTCGAACTTCCGAACAGTTCAGAAAAGTTCGGATGAGTTTGGGTGAGTTCGAATGAGTTCGGGGGCTGGAAAAATGTGACTTTGGGTGGGAAAAACGTGACTGAAAGGCAGCTGAGGAGCAGACCTCCGGGCACCAGGGCTGGACACCAGGGCACCAGAGCCAAAAATACTGATACCGGAAAAAAAATTGGCTTCAGTTTCAGTATTGATAGCACTATTTTCGGATGTTTGGCTGAGTTCAGCCAAACCGAACTCCGCGAAACCGAACAGCTGAACCCAAACTCGGGTTTCAAACCGAACGTCCGAACATCTGAATGGCGTTCTGTTTGCTCATCCTTATTGGAAACGCTTTCCCCTCCACCCCCAGGCTGGGCAGCGGCCAGGCCTCAGGAAACCACCCCCCACCAGGATTTAAATATGGCAGAGCTACAGGACTGGAAAACCTTCCCCCCCTCACCCAGGGCTGGGCAGCAGGCAGGCCCCAGGCAGCCCCTCTCTTCCCACAAGTTTGAATTAACTTACTCTGTCTAGGTGACTCCTAATGTCTCCTCAGGCACTCCAATGACCAGACTCTAGCCAGGCTCAGGCAGACTTGAGTGAGTGAGAGAGACAGACACCCCCTCTGCTGTTGCTACTGAGCATGATCCCCCAGTACATTACTTATCAAAACAATAATTATAATTGGATTTTAAAACCTTATATCTCTGCAACGCCTCAACCAAATTTTAAAATTCCAAAAGCATACACTACACCATGCTGACCTTGATTTTTCCAACACAAATATAACACATAGGCAACAATCTGAAAGCATTTATGCTACAGAAAAAAAAAAAAAAAAAAGGACCCCCACCATAAAAATGCACACTTTCAGCACTTTTTAAAAATGACCATAACTTTTTTGTTTCTTAACTGATTTTCACAAAATATAGATACTACAATGTATTCCTCACCACAACTATGATTTGTAAAATGTTTCACATTCCTATCTCAAATACTATAACTTTTATAAGCAATAGAATGTTTGCAATTCTAATAGAACGTGCATCTCACTTTAACTATACAGGTACTCTCGTGCCTGTATAATTAAATGCCCTAAGTTGGGGCATTTTATTAAGTACACCTCATGTCATGATTGGCATGTATAAGTCCTTTTTATTTTGAATGGCTTGCCATAAGAGGCATAGATAATGACCATGTATGAGATGCTTTTGGCAGGTTTTATACAGCCAATTTTATATTCTGTGGAGGACTAGCACTGGGAGATGGGTTCTTGACTATCACAGATACTTTGAGATCTTTGGCCTCCATAAACATAAGTGACTGGAGTAGAGTAATTGAATGGCAAACAGGGCAATCACACGGGTCAAAGAGAAAGAGAAAGTTAAAAAAACCAAAAACTGCCTAGGGATTACTTCCTTTTTAGGGTAAAAATGGCACAGTAACTACAGACTGTTAAAACTTGTGCTTAACTTTAAATGATGTAACAATATCTGTGCCAAACTTACCCATGGGTGCCAGAGTTGTGCATTTTTAATCCTTTCACTGCAGAAAGTTAAGCCTTTCTCTAAAATTAAATCCCATCCAACACAGTCTTCCAAGAAATTACAGCAGCATTGGTTCAGTAAATTTTGAGCTGTTATCTGATGAAATTCAATCTTCTAGGGGCTGGTTCATACTGAGTACATAAACATAATGACATCTCTATGGGTTGGTGAGGAAGCTCGAATACCTATCCTTCTTCTAGGTCTGAATTAAGTACCGAATTCCCATGATCTGAAAAATTGATTAAAATCCAAAAAAGCAAGGCAATTCCAAGTCTGTAACATCATCCCCACATATATTGAAGCACTTGTCTGTAAAGAAAAAAACCCCTCATTGCTCTGAAACACCCGCAGTATTTATGTTGAATGAGGAGAATTAATGATCAGACTAAAATAGACATCTTCTTGTGTTTGCCATTTGTAGTTAAATTCTGTTTCCTTTAACATTGATTATTCTACTTGACATTCCATTGCTTTAACAACACTGCTCTCCTTGATGGCGCTAGCCTGTTGGGCTGGAGTGCTTCAGGACATTTGTTTCCTTAGAGTGATTCCTAAATACTGTTCTGGGTTTATATACTATATGATTTTTTTTCAGTCATATATTTCCCTTTCTTTTAAATTCCAACATATTGAAATAACCTGCAGTCCTGAAGCTATTGAAGTCAATGGCAAAACTCAATTTCAGTGGGTGAGGGAAGCACTTATAGAGTTTAATAATCATTCTATTTCACATCTTCCATATTTGGATCCAATTTTTTCAATATACTTTATATTTCTTCATGTTCTTATTCTTCTTCCCATTCTCCTTCTCCTTCCACTTTACAGGAAGTGTACTGTATTCTAGAATCTCAGTTGATAGAAATTCCATGTGTAAGGGAAAAATGTATAGTAATGGGGCTATACTATAATAAACTAGGGCTGAAACTCAGTCCTTGGGATTACTCACAGAGAAATACATGCTCCCAGACACTTGCATTAGAACAGCTTCATCTGCTTGAGGTCCCTCAGATTTCCAGTGAGGTTTTTAACCAGTATCCCACCACTTGACTTGGTTTTGCTGAGTACGGAGTTACTAAGGAATTGGCCTCTTACTCAGTAACTTGGCAACTGTTTTATTGAGGAATGTGGGCTGCAGGAATAAGTGACAGAGATCAGCAGGGGAACGGGGGCAGGAGGCAACAAACTTACCAGAAATCGGAGACACCATGGAATGGAGTTGCTGTTCTAATGCAAATCTCTAGGAGCATGCAGGAAAATGTAGTCCAGCATGCTCCCTGAGAGAAAGTCACAGTAACTGTTCTAATGCTCTCTGAGAGCATGCTGAGTGAGACTACATTTCCCAGCATGCTCCTAGAGAACATGGTCCCAGAGACTTGCATTAGAAAGGCAGCTCCGTCCACTTGGGCTCCCTTCAGTTTCCAGCGAGTTTGCTGCACCCTGGGAAGGGGCAAGGAGGGAGCGGTGGGGGCAGGGGTTGCAAACTCACCAGAAAGCAGAGGGAGCCAGCACATTGCTTTGAAGTGGATGGAGATGATGTTCTATGTCCCCAGAGCACTCCACATTGGCTCTGTTGGCTCTCTCCACTTTCTGGTGAATGTGTTGGCCCCCGTTTCCCCTTCCCCTGCCCTCCTCCTGTCTCCATTCCCTGTCACACCCAAGTGCCGAGATTCAGCCAAGTTACAAAGGACCAACCGAAACCTCAGGCCCAATCCTCAAGAACTCAGAAATACTTGTGAGTAATCTTTTTAGTACTCATTTCAGCCCTACTACCAAACCCCCTGTCCAGAAAAGTGAGACTGATTATGGGTGTTTTCAAATGAGCAAGGCGATGGGGGAGAGGGGTGTCCACAGTTGATAAGTGGCTCTGTCATGAAGAACCCACACACGTGGAGTGTGAAGGGAGTGATTAAAACAGGTGGCTCCTAGCACGGCTACTGCAGTCATGCAAGCAGCCACCAGAGATTTGGCTGGGCGCACACAGAGCACTCTGGATTTCCCTGCATGTCTCCATGTGTGGCCTTGAATGGGTGCTCCATAGGTCATGGGAATTCACATCTGTCCTCTCCACCTTCAGATAGGCGGTCGTATCCATGGCTCCTGGGTGGCATTTAGGGATAGCATCTGATCTGAAAACACCTTATTAAATGCTAACGGAGGTTAGACAGGCGAATAAAGTTGGGAACACAATAATAAAGGGTGACTTCAGTTACACTATAATTGAGTGGGTGAATGTCTCCTCAGGTCATAAAGCAGAGGTAAAAATTGTAGATGCCATAAATGACTCTTTCTTGGAGCATCTGGTTCCGGAACCTATAAGAGCAGGAGCAACTTTGGATCTAGTCCTAAGTGGAGAGCACGATCTGGTGCAAACAGTAAAAATTGTGGAGCCACTTGGCAATAGTGACCATAACATAATCAAATTCAACATACTTATGTGAGGGAAAATGCCATCTAAAAATACCACAGTAACATCTAATTTTAAAAAGGGGAACTATGCAAAAAATTAAGAAACTAGTTAGAGGGAAACTAAAAAGAGCAGCTGTGCGGATTGAATTTCTGCATGAGGCATGGAGACTATTTAAAAACACCGTCTCAGTCTCCGTTTAACTGTATTCTAATTTTTTTTTAAAGGTAGCAAGAGGATCAAACATCTGCCAGTATGGCTAAATGGTGAGGTGAAGGATTAGAGCCAAAAAAGTGTCCTTTTAAAAAAATGAAAAGCTAGTCTTAATGTGGAAAATAGGAAAGAGCATAAACATTGCCAAATTAGAAGTCAAAAGTTAATAAGGGAGGCCAAGAGGGAATTTGAAAAGTGACTTGCTAAAACTAATATTTATTTATTTAAATTAATAATCAAAACTTTTTGCAAATACATCTAAAGCAAGAAGACAACTGCATAGTGAGCTGGGCCATTAGATGACCAGTGGGGAAAAGGGGCTAAGGGAGAATAAGACCATTGCAGAGACGCTAAATGTAGTCTTCGCTTTGGTTTTCACTACTGAGGATGTTAGGGAGATACCGACATATGAACTATTCCTTGTAGGTGCTGAATTGAAAGAACTTCGCAAATGACAGTTTAGGGTTAACCCTAAACATAGGGTTTAGATGAGATCAAGTGTTCCCATTCCAAAGGGAAATACTGACCTTTTGGGAGTGCTTGTGAGTGTCCATCAGTACTTGGACAGTTTGCAGTAATTCTGCGCTTCTGCCAACTTTTTTTTTGTCATATTCATCACTTTCCAGAACTTTTGGGTAATTTTAGACATGATGGGCATGAGAACCCGCCACGTTCAATAATGGACCGGGATCCGTTTCGGATCCCAGTCAGGAATCAGTCCGGCCATCCATCAGATGTGCCGGCCTGATTCCTACTGGGGATACGGGAGGGGACGGGGCTTCATGGCACGACATGCAGCTGCACAGCCCCATGCCCCTGTGCTCCCATGCCCCCCCTGGGAGACAGGTGGGCACAGAGGCCAATCCGGCCGCTGCACCCGATCCCATTCTGTGGTTGGGCCCATGGTCTGGGCAGACTGAAGGTAACAGACATTATCTTCAGCCCTTTCTGGATCGTGGCCACCGTGATCACGGTTTCGGCACAATCCCACCACAATTCTGCACCTCCGGCCACCACAGGGGATTCACTGTGGTTGATCATGATCTCATAATGTCTGAAATTACCCTTTGTCACTTTCCAGGAATTTTATGGCAGTTTTACAGCAGTTTCACAGCATTTTTATGGCAATTTCCAGCATTTCTCCCATGCTTAGATGGCATGGTTTCATCTCCACAGTCTCCAGGGGTGCACGCGGGGCACATATGGGGTTTTAGACTGACCCGTAGTAGCCCTGTTTAACTGGCAAAAATTAACTGAAAATGATGAAAACAGTGGGAAAACCAGTAAGTTTCCATATCACACAAATCTCAGCAAATGCCCTGCTTCTGGCAGAAACAGTACTTGCTGAGTTTTCTCGTTTCAGGCCTAAAATGAACATGACCCTGGAAGAGGTTCTAGAGCAAACTGATAAACTAAATAGTGACAAATCACCAGGACCCGATGGTATTCATCCCAGAGTTTTGAAGGAACTTATATATGAAATTGCAGACCTAGTATTGGTAATTTTTAACCTATTGCTAAAATTTGCCACTGTACCTGAAGGTTTGAAAGTAGCAAATATAATGTCAATATGGCACCAGAGACAATCCTGGAAACTATAGACCAATGAGCCTGACATTGGTGGCAGGAAAACTGATGGAAACAGTTGAAAAGAAGAAAATTTGGGGGCATATTGATAAATATGATATAATAGGGAAGTTAACATGTATTTAGCAAGGAGAGGTCATATCTCACAAATCTATTGAAATTTTTGATGGTGTAAATAAGCATGTGAGTAAGGGTGAGCTGGAAGATATAGTGTATCTAGATTTTCAGAAAGTATTTGATAAGGTCCCTCGTGAGAGAGTCTTGAGTAAATTAAATAGTTAAGGGATATGAGGCACTGTCATCTCGTGAACCAGCAACTGGTTAAAGGATAAGAAACAGAGGGTAGGACTAAGGGTGTTTTCAGACATTACGAGATCACAGTCAACCACAGAGAACCACACACAACCCCGCGGCGGGGCCAAAGGGCCCTGAACATCTGTTCAGTGGCCGCCAGATGTTCACCACAGGCAATCCCCAGCAGGGGACAAAATTAACCACCCTTATGGAGCTCCGGCCCAGACCATCTCCAAAAAGGTGGTCAAAGCAATTCCCACCGGGAAACAACAAAACGTAATGACTGAACGGCAACCACCAACTGGAAGCAATCAAAACAATTCCCAGCCGGGGACAAAGCATGCAGCGGTGTTGCCAGGCAACGAGCAACAACACAGGCCAGGGAGGGAAATTTAAAGGGCACACCGCAGCAGGGGAACGTGGTGGGATGGAGTGAGGCAGAAGGGAGAGGAGAGCAGAGGAGGAGGAGGAGGAGGAGGAGGAGGAGGAGGTGGCGCTGGCAGAGGAGGTGGTCGTGCTGCACATGGAGGTGGTGGAGGGAGAACAGCACCAGAAGCAGCAGCCAGGACTGGCCGCCCCGGAGACAGAAACCGTCCCGGGGGATGAGGCACCCTGGAAACGGGTGAGGGGAGCGAGGGGGGGCAGTGGCACAGGGGCACCAAGGGGGGTAGCGGGGTGGCAGGAGGGGGGAAAGGGGGTGGGTCAGGGGGAAGAGGCAACCCAGCAACCAACCGCCCCCCCCTTTATGACCCACAGACACGGAAATAGGACCAGGAGCCTGAGCCACCGGAAGAGACGGGCAGAGGGCATGCAGAGGAGCAGGAGGAGGAGGAGGAGGACCAGGAGGGCCCACGTGGGAGATGGCGGTACCACGGAGGGGGGAAATGGGGGCACAGGGAAACCCAAGACTTTATTAGGATATGGGAGACCCTGGAGCACCAGCTGGAGCTTGCCGTGAACCAGTGGAGTGAGCATGTGTACCAGGAGACCACAGGACAGTGGCCCAGTGCCACTGAAAGATCAAGAAGCTGAAGAGGGGGTACAAGGTCATCAAGGAAAACAACCGGCGTTCCGGGCATGGAGCCCGGACTGTCCCCAACTATGATGCTCCGCACCTCGTGGGGAGCGCCATGGTCCAGGACAGGGAACCGGACAAAGTACCCCCGCCCGTAGCCACCCTACGAGAAGGCACTAGCTCCCGGGCACCCACCCCCCAAGAGGAATGCCCCTGGACCTCAGGGAGCAGCAGGCCCCTCTCACGCACCAGCCCAAGAGCCCCCACCCACTGTCCGACAGGGGAGGAGCCAAGGCTGGCACACAGGTCACCTCCAGCCAGGGGACACAAGGGGACCACAGCAACACTGAG
This sequence comes from Sphenodon punctatus, assembly GCA_003113815.1. Lineage (NCBI taxonomy): Eukaryota > Metazoa > Chordata > Lepidosauria > Sphenodontia > Sphenodontidae > Sphenodon > Sphenodon punctatus. The sequence continues at coordinate 1,026,617 of QEPC01001041.1, read as the reverse complement.
GGGCCTGCCTTGGAGGGCTCAGAGACTGACATTGAGGGTAAGCAAGCAGGTGGAGGGGGGGCAGACCAGAGGGGATGGGTCGAGGGGGGAAGGGGGTCACACCGACCATGGGGCCACCCCCAGAAACCCCTGACACCCCAGACAGTGGACAGGGGGACAGGGTGCTGCCAGGGGACATGTTCTGCCTACCCCCGCCCGACCCATCCCATATCCTCACAGGTCACGGCACACCCCAGCACCTTGGACAGGCAGGCAATGGGGATGGTGGCGAGCAGCCCCAGGAGCAGCCAGAGGTCCCAAGTGAGGCCAATCGATGAGAGGGGGGACAGGGGGCTGGGGGAGGCCGGGCATGGGGGACCCGGCCCGCGTGGTGCGGGGGAGTGGGGGCCCTGATGCAGGGGACTTCCAGGAGACATCAGCTGCCGGACACCAGGGGGACCCCCAGGACCCCCCAGCTGCAGCATGGGATGGGGGGGCAGGAGGCTGGGGTTCTGACCAACCCCTACCAACCAACCAACAGGGCAACTCACTGGGTCCCAGCAAGTCGGCCCCATGCCCCCGACTGAACAGATGAGGGAGCACCATGCACAGGTATGGCACCAGAAGGAGCAGCAGGTGGAGGACATAGTCCGCACCACCACCGAGCAGGGCGAACGGATTATTGTGGCTATCGACCGCATGGAGGCAGCCACCGAAAGGGTCGTGCAGCAAGCGGAGACACAGGACCAGAGGCTGCAGGCAGAGTTGCACCTTGAACAGAGGCAGGAGCGCCGGGAGCACAGCAGGCAGGTGGAGGCGTTTGGGCGGCTGGAATAGGCCATTGACTGGATGGTGAGGGAGTAACTCTGTCAAGACAGACCGGTCCCATGACTTTGGCACCTCCCTGCTCCTGCACACAGGGACCATGATCGCATACATGATGGTTGCCACTCTGCCAGGCAACCTGCCTGCCCTGGCCCCAATGCCAGGCTCCTTGGTGCCCCCACCACCTCTGCCACCGCCCCAGTTGCTGGTACACCCGCAGGGCCTGCACATCTGCCTACCAGTCCCTGTAGGGCCCTGGAGGGAGCAGCCTCTCAGGGGGGTCACTCTGGCCCTGGATCCACCTGCCTTCCCAACAATGCCTGCCCCTCAGGGCACTGAGGCTTCCTAGGACACGGTCGGGGATGTGGACAGTGTGGGGGAGGAAAGCTCCCAGAGCTCCGTGGCAGCCACATGGCGCCCAAGAGGAAGGCCCCAGAGATGGGCAGGTAGTGGGGGAGAAGAGGGGAGCAGGATGGGGGGGTTGGACTCGGCACTGGGAGGTGGGTGGTGGTGGTGGCGGTTTTACGTATTCATGGAGGTAATACTAATAAATGCACGGGCACCACAGTCGCTGCCATTATTCACCATCTCGGGCCTGGGGTTGGGGGTTGGTGGGTATCCAGGGGCACAGCCAGGGTGCCTGTGAGGGACCAGGGGTGGTGTTGACAGTGGTGTGTGGCCTCACGCCTCGGCCTCCAGGCTTATCCACCTAGCCAGGGCAGCATGGATGCGCTTTGCATATCAGTACTCCCACAGGTTTTTGGCATTCACATAGAAAGGCACGGGGCCCGGAGGGCGCCGGGGCATTGGGTAATCGAGGGCAGTCCTATTGGTCTTGCACATGTTGTGCAGCACACAGCAGGCTCGTATCACCAGGACTGAGGTATCCACCGTGTAGAAAGGCCGGCCCGCGAGGCACCTCCAGCATTGCTTGAGGGCCCTGAAGACCCTCTCGACCACGGTCTGGCAGGCACACAGGTGGTTATTGTAGAGCGCCTCCACAGGGTTCCTGACGACTGGGTATGCCTTCATCAGCCACCAGGTGAGGGGATAGGCCAGGTCCCCCAGGATGCAAGGGGGCATCAGCTCGCCCTCGATCCGGGTCATCCCCATGTCCGCGAAGTCTCCGCGGTACATCCGGGCATAGAAGGGAGAGATGGTCATGATCCGGGCATTGTGGCTGCACCCAGAGTGGCCAGTGTAGATGTTTATGAACCGGGCCTGGTGGTCCATGACCGCCTGCAGCTGCAGGGAATGGTACCCATTTCGGTTGACATACTCCGAGGCTTCCCTAGTGGATGGGTGAAGGATCTCAATGTGGGTGCCGTCCACAGCACCCATGCAGTTGGGGAACCCTCCAGCCACATAGCCAGCCATCATGACTTCCTGGTCCACCAACTGGATTGCTCGTCCAGGAACAAACCCTCCACCACCTCGCAGATGTCTCACAGGAACCCAGCGACGGTGCTCACTCCAACACCAAAGTTCAGAGAGACAGACAGGCAGGAGTCGGGTGTTGCAAGGGCCCAGATCCCAATGGTCACCCCCTGGACCTTGGGAATGGGGGCCCGCATGGGGGTGGGCAGACGCTCCAGCCAGGGCGTCAACAGTTCTGCCAGTCGCAGGAGGCTGCGCCTGTCTATCCGAAAGTGTGCTCTCCAGGTGTCCTCGTCCCACTGAGCCAGCGCCCTGGACCACCACCCCTGTTCCCGCTCTGTGACCCATACCCGCCAGGCAATGGGCATAGCGAGCAGGGCTGAGCACCCCATGGCCTTCCTCCACCATTGGAGCCAGCCGGCCACCTCACGGAGCACAGCAGCACAGCCCACTCCTGGGCACAGAGGAGGGCCTGTCGCGGTGCCTCAGACACCCGCTGAGTCCTGAGCCAGGCCAGGGAGCACCTGTGCTAGTGGTGGGCTCGCCGGGCTCTAGCTGCGCTACTGGCCATGCACACCCGCAGCCAGGTGGCCAGGTGCATCTCAGTGGTCTGAATGCACAGGAGATCCGTGTGAGCGGTACAACTCTGCGCAGACTGCTAGGTGCATCCCGCTGGTGCCCAACTGTCCCAGCTCCATGGTGAATGGTACCCCGGGTGGGGTGCAGCTGCAACCTTTATAGACTGGTGCCTGTGTGGCCCCACCCCCAGGTCACGCCCTGGAGACTGGCCGCGGGGCCCCTGATTGCCTGTATGTGATCCCCCGGCTGGCAGGGCCAGCTCCTGCAGGGCGGACGGGGCGGGGAGGCAGGGGGTGCCCCATTGAGCACACCTACAGTCCATGCACGGGCCCTGTCACATGGACTAGCCTGCACCCAGATGTGCGGGCAGCAGCTGCATGCCGGCTGTCATCACCTCCCACCTCTCTGTGTGTTGCCTGCCTGTTGTCCTCGCTGCCCTGATCTCTGTGTAGGCTGTCCTGTCTGTGTACTCTGTTCTGGCAGCTGGCCTGGGTCCGCACCCCATGCCTCGCTCATCTGCCATGCCATGCTGCGGCCTTATAGCTTGACATTGGAGCTCCCCTGCTTCCCCTTCCATCCCTCCAGGGTTTGGGGGCCCTCGTTCCTTGCATTTAGTATCTGCCACTTGCTGGACCATGGCTGGCAGCGCTTCCCCAGGGCTCGAGAGCCCCACCCCACCCGGCACCTCCCATAGCTGGACCTTCCATGAGACTATGGCCCTGTGTGGCCTGTGGAATTCCCTGGCCATGCAATTGCTCCTAAGCTGCCCAGACAGCCTCACAGGTGCCTAAGCGAGTCTGAGCTCCGGCCTGCGCTACTTTGGCTATGAGGCGAGCGCCTGCAATTGACGGATGCATGCGGAGACGCTGGGCCTCCGTCCCTTTCCCAACAGGTGCATCCCAGAGATGAGGTGCTCGCATGTGGGGTGGTTGGCAGCGGAGACCATGTCTGCTCTCTCTGTGTGCAGCCTGGCCACCTACATAGCCTGTCTGGCAGAGGGGGGCCCTGCCCTGGCTGTTTCTTTCTTTGGCTGTATTCACGGGGCCCGTGGGTACCAGCAGTTGCATGGGGCAATCTATCACCATCTGTTGGAGCTTGGTCACCTTCCGTGGCCCCCGGCTGCTGACTATGGCTTGTCAGAGCCCACCGGGGCGGAGCTGGTGACTCTGGCCAGTGTGTGGTCCCAATCCGATGTCCATGTGGGGCTCGCTGTGCAGGATCCCTTTGAGGCATACTATCTCGTTGCCTACCACATGTCTGCACTGGGATACCATCGGGGCATGCTCCAGTGGCCCCACTTCATGCACCTGGCAGGCCACCTGGCCCCGGACCCTTTTGTGGCCCCCTGAAGCTGGCTGTGAGGACCCCTGTGCCTTCTGGGCCCTGGATGCTGGCCCAGGGTTCCCGCCTCCACCCTGATGCCGTGGGTCTCTGCCCACTCCCTTCATGGTGTCCTGGGCTCGCTGATGTGCTGGCTGGTTCCTGGAGTTCCGCTGCCCCTGCTTGTGGCTCCATGAGCCCTCCACGGTCCCCCCCTGTCTGCCTTTGCAACTGGTGTTCCCCTCCGTGGCTGTCTTCTCCTGTGGCTGTGTCCTGCTCTCCAGCCCGGCTCCCAGCACCCCGGTTGCTGCTGTCCTTCATCGTCTGGCCGCACTCCCTCCTGTCCCTGTGCCCCCCTCAGGTTGACTCTGTGACCGTGGGGTTCTGGGCCCCCCAGACTGCATCTCCCAGCGTCCCCCTGGTGGTGTGTGTTGGCTCGCCTGCTCCGCTCTTTGGCTCCAGCTCACCTCCATCTAGCTCATCTCACCCTCACCGGCGCATGGGGTCCCTGTTGCCTCCTGGACCATTCCTGGGCCACTCCCTGCCTGTGTGGCTTCCCCCTGTGCCTGTGCTCTGCCCCTGAGGGATCCCCCCATTCCGGGGGTGCCTGTGTAGCTGTGGGGTTGCCCGTGTTGCCTATGCTGTTGTAGGGGTTCTGGCTGCTGATCCCCGTGTCCTGCCCTGCCCCTGTGCCGGTCTCCCCCCCTTCCCTGTCCCCAGACACACCCACCCCTTTGTCTGTTGTGCCATGTGTATTGTCTGTCCTGCTGTGTTCCCCCTTCCCTTCCTTTCTCATATGGGTGTGTGTGCACCCGGGCATGTGTTTGTGCTGTGTGTTCCACTGTGTCCTCGTCTTCTCTGTGCCTGTTGTGTGTACTGCCTTGGCAGCAATTCTCCCTCCTCCCCCTCCCTTTCCATTTCCCTTGTATGGGTATTTCCTTTTGGCACTTTTGGCTTTGTTTGCCCTCGGTCAGCCATGTCTGGCTCCCGCCCCTCCCTGGTGCCTTCTGGGTATTTTGACCACGGCCCGGAATCGGCGTCACATCTGTTGTGCTGCCCTGGGCCATGGTCTGTTGGTCTGATTTCCTGCTGTGGTCCTGCTCCTGTCATGTCTGTTCAGGGCCTCCCTGGACCACGGGGGGTGGTTGTTCGACTCACCACCACTGGGAATCCACTGTGGTGAATCGGGACCACGTAACGTCTGAAAACACCTTAAATGGTCAGTTTTTGCAATGGAGACAAGTAAATAATGGAGTAACCCAGGGATCTGTAATGGAATCGGTGTTGTTTAATATATTCATTAAGGATCTGCAAAAGGGAGTTAAGAGTGAGGTGATCAGATCTGCAGATGACACAGAGTTATTTAAGGTGGTTAAAACTCAAGTGGACTGTGAGGAATTGCAGGAGGATATTGTGAGACTGGGTGACTGGACAGATAAATGACATATGAAATTTAATGTTGCCAAGTGCAAAGTGAAACACAGAGGGAAAAAATAATCCACACTATTTGTACACAATGCTGGGTTCTAAATTAGGGTCTGCCACTCGGGAAAAGGATCTTGAAGTCATTGTGTGACACTCGGTGTGGAAATTGCTCCCTCTGGATGTTTGTCTTAATTCCTCCCGCCATACCTGTAAAAAGCACTTAAAAACATATTTGTTTTCTGGGTGCTTTTAGGATCCACTGGTGCCCTGCCCTGCCCACATTGTATTCAGCCTTCCCTTTTTGCCTGCCCCATTTAAAAAAAATTAAATATTGTTTACATTTTTTTATATGGTTTTGCCTTTTTTGTGCAGTGTTCTGAGGGCTCTGTAAGGTGGGGGTGTGGGGCGTTAAGAAAATAAAATAATAATAATAATAATAATAATAATAATAATAATAATTATTATTATTATTATACAATACACTTAAATCCTCAGTTCAGTGATAGAAAAAGTGAAGAGAATTTTAGGAATTATTTGGAAATGGATAGAAAATAAAACAGAAAATATCTTTGTTTATAAATGTATGTATAAAATCATTTAATACGCCACCCCTCCAGCTCCAAGAAGCCTGGGGAGGTTTACAGTGTTAAAACACATAAGATAATTAAAACCATAAAATACAATAAAAAGGGAAGGCACAAAACCAAACCACCCCCTACCCCCATTCCGCCCTTCACCCCATCTCCCTCGCAAAAAGAAACCCCAGGCGGAACAGCCAGGTTTTACAGATACGAGGGAAGGAGGAGAGATCTGGGGCCACCCAAGCCTCCACCAGGAGGGAGTTCCTTAATACCTCTATACTAGGGCTGCACCGAATAGGCCATTGGCTCGAGTTCCGAAGTTCCGAGTACTCCTACTGGGTATTCAGCCAAACTTTGGAACTTTTTCTGAGGACCTGGAATTCAGCTCTTGGAATTCTGGACCTCAGAAATCCCCAGAACTTGGAACTTTGGAACACTTTTCTTTAATGATTTTAAAGTGCACCCACTTTAAAAGTGCAGCAGTAGCACCAACTTATTTTTTAAAAAAGGTATGGCATTGGTGTGACACTGGTAACTTGGACAGCCAGGACGTGGGAAATGGAGCAAAACAGAGATCTCTCTGGCCTCCACAATGCCAAGCAGCAGACAGCAACAGTGTGGCACCCACATATTTTTTTTAAAAAAATCATGCATGGTGGAAACAACTAACCCCCGTTCCCCAGCATAGGCCAGGCCAGGCTCTCCCCCTCAAGCCAATTACTTCCAGATCAGCAAGGTAGTGCACACAGCCAAATTAAGTAGAAAATGGAAAATGGATGTACAGCCACTTTTATTTTGCCTCTACTAGCCAATCAAAACTTGCCATCTGGCTTGTCCATCACTCAACTGCCCCCTCCCTACCCTCCTACTATCAAGCATCCCAAACTATTATGTTGCAAGGTTTGGGCAATTTGTGTTTTCCAAACCCGAAGGCCATTATTGACAGGAAGTTCAACCCTGTATTAGACGCGTTGGTCTTCACAATTTACCCCTTACGATCTGGTTTACTTCCCTTATGGGATTCTAAACTTCAGATTGCTCGTCATATTGCTGACATTACGGGCTGTGCCTTTTTGCCCTCCCACATCGTTCGTTTTTTTCACCTGCCAACAAGGGGTGACATAAGGCATATGGTCATTTATTTTCGAACTCCGGCTATAGCAGAAATACTTTTGTTTTATATTGGGATTTTCTCTTCATGGGGAGTATCTGTGGCTATCCTTTATACTAAATTGGGGATTCATCCATTATTGCAGCAACATTACTTGGACATTCGGCCTCCTATTGGTGGAAACCCTATTGTGCCTCAGGCACCTGGGAGGAGGGCATTTAATTTATCTGATACTTTGGCAGGCTATAACTCCAAGGAAACGGTTCGGGCTGAAGCTCTTAAAGCTCCACCCAATCCTGTTTTGCCCTGCGGGGCCCTCCCCACTTCTATTTCTATTGCTAGTTCTTACACCAAGATTTCTTCCCTCTCTCCCCTTAGGGTTCTTCACAGGGCTAGTATAGGTCCTCCCCTAGTGAAGATAGCCCCTCGGAGTTCATTGGAGATGCAACCCCCTAGCTCTCTGGAGGACCTGGTAGAGGAGGGTCGTCCGCCAGGTTTTGGCCTTGCGTCGGTGCCTCACCCTCATTGTCCCATAGTTTCAAGTCTGCGATTGGGCATGCAAGCAGGGAATAGAAGGGAATTCCCTCCTAGAGGGGCTTCAATCCTGGAAGAGCTCATGGCTGCAGATCCCATCTGCAGAGCTGCCACGCTAGGCCCTATGGGCTGATAGAGGAGTCTACAGGGATTTTCCTTTATTGAGTATGTTTATATTGGTTGATTAGCGTATAACTAAATCGATATGTATCCCTTTTGGATATTTGTTAATGGACTTAGATTGAGTCCCCTTTTCCCTAAGGTTATCAAATTATGTCAATGGAATCGGCATTACGACAGCCCCAGGTTTTGGCAATTTTATTTAAACCATATATGAAATGGCCAGGTTATTCTAGTGCTACTTTTATTTTTTAGAGTGTAGTATGCTCTTTTTATATGTTTTTGTTTGTTAATTATTGGTATTGGCTGTTTTCTTTATTGTTTGTTCTTCTGTTCCTGTATTTATGTTTGTTCGTTTTAAGCAATGACCTTTGGTTACGCTTAATAAATTTACTTACTACCAAATATTTATTTATTTATTTATTTATTTTATTTCAATGTACTTATAGCCCGCTCCTTCCTGCTCACAATGGCAGCTCAGGGTGGCTCACAACATAGTTAAATATATTTAAAACAATTATAAAACTTAAAAACTTATTAAAATTATAAACTCATTAAAAGAGCAGAACTGAACCCTCCCCACACACCCCCAACCCAACCCTCCTACCCTTCTCCCTCCCCAACAGCCTGGCAAAACAGCCAGGTCTTACATTGTCTTTGGAAAGAAGGGAGGTCCGAGGTTAGGGGGGCCTCCGTCAGGAGGGAGTTCCACAGCCTAGGAGTGGCTACCAAGAATGCCCTCCCCATTGTTGCCACCCGGGAAACCCGGGGGACATTGAGTTGGGCATTCCCGGCTGACCACAGGGGCCACACCATGGCCTGGGACGTGAGGTGGTCCCGTAGGTATGCGGGGCCTAGGCCATTTAGGGCTTTATAGGTCAACACTAACACCATGAATTGGGCCCGAAAGAAAATAGGCAGCCAATGTAGAGAATGGAGCACTGATGTAATGTGCTCATGACGGGCCATCCCTATAAGGAGATGGGCTGTCACATTCTGCACCAACTGCATCTTTTGGACCATCACCAAGGGTAGCCCCATGTAGAGTGCATTACAGTAGTCCAGTCTAGAGGTGATGAAGGCATGGATGATGGTGGCCAAATCAGAATTTGAGACATATGGCCGTAGCTGTCTTACCAGATGTAACTGGCGAAAGGTGCCCCTCACTACAGTTTTACCTGGGAATCCAGGCAGAGCCATGAATCGAGGAGCATCCCCCAAACTACGGACCTGAGCGGCACTATGGATCTTATGGCATTAAGTTTAGTTTCCCAGCTCAGAGAAGCTAGGGGGTCAAAACTGTCTGGATCACTCCAGTCACACGTGTAATGGTGCCAGCACTCGATTGAGGCTTCTGAATTTTTCCAAAGTTTTCTGAGGACCGGCCTTGGTATGCGAAACTTTGGAAATTCAGAACTGAGTACTGGAATCCTTGTTGGATTCCAAAGTTTTCCAAGGACCTAGATTCAGCTCTACTTCTATATAGATGTGGCAACTATAGATGTACCTCTATATAGATGCTGGCATAGCCTGGAGTATTGTGTGCAATTTTGGTCACCCCATCTCAAAAAAGATATACTAGAACTAGAAAAGGTACAGACAAGGGCAACAGAAATGATAAAAGATATCAAATGGAGATATCTCCGCATGAGGAGAGTACTGATGGCCATTCTGTGCATGTACAATGAATTTTCAAATTTATTTTTAATAAAATAAAACAAACAATAACAATGACACCAAATGAAATCCAACAAATGTCGTTTGCGTTTTCATATATTTTTGTTACCTTAGTTATGAAAACTACTGAGGGTCCATTTGTTTTTGTAATTAGTTAAACAATACAAAATTGCACACCCCTACCATCCTCTCAGGTTTTTAAAAGAGGGAACACAAAATGTGCGAAAGCAGTAGCTAAAGCAATACAGCTGTCAGCAATACATACTTGGAAGAATAACAAATGGATAAGGAGATCTCCAACAAGTAACTGACTTCAGGAAGAACCTTTGATGGAAGAAAAACCGTCAGCAGGCTAGCTTTTCATTTGTAAGTTTTCCAAGAAGGTTTCTTGCTCAGAAATATCCTTGTTAGCTTTGTTTTCTATTTTCAGCATGCATTTATGATAGCCTCTTTACTCGTCCAGTCTGATATGTCTGCTTTCAATTTATTTCCTGACTCTGCATCTTAGACAGTAACCTCTGCTGTAGAATTTTGTGGAGCATATTCTGAAAATGTAAGTGTGTGATGTGCATATCTCCTTTGTCTAGGATGACAGTAATATCCTCTGAGAATTCCAATGAGTTAGTGAGTCTTTAGTTCCCTTGTCTCTCCTTAGGCCCTTTTAAAAAAAATGGCATTATGTTGGCTACTCTCCAGTACTCACAGATTTCTCTTGATCTATTTTGAAGAACACAAGTATATTAAAATGTCTGCCAATGCTTCTTCAGTTTCTGTCTCTTCTTTCTTAACCCTTCTTGGGCAGACGTTGTTTGGTCATGGCCTTATCAATTTTAAAAGCCATTACCTTTCACTAACCATGTTGGGTGCATGCTATACGTATTTTATTTCCTCATCATTCATCTCCATAAATTTGATTTCTGATGTAGTGAAATATCTGCTCTCAGATTTTATGAGGACATATTGAACAATTATTTAATGCCTGCTTTCCCTCATCGGCTTTTCAAGGGCTAAGATGTTACATTACTCTACCCTGAATAAGGGGTGACACAATTCGACTTTGCTCTGGAGCAGCCCAGAGAATTAACATGTCTCTGAGATAGACACTTTATTTCCCAGTTCCCCTATTGCCCCAGAAGGTAGGCAGTTTGCTACTGATGTGTGCTGGTTAGGGCTGAAACTTGCTCTCTTTATTCTCGTGTTTCTCAGTGAGAATGGAATCACAGTTCTCAGCTCATTCTGGCAACTGAGAATCAGCAATGTCTCATCTGTATTCTTGCTGAGAAACATGAGGAAAAACAAACAAACAAAAGAACTGTGCATGCACAAACGACTGCGGGGCCATTCATGCACATGTGCTGGCAATTTTGCACATGAGCAGATTGGCTGCCCTTTTTCAAAATGGCAGTGATGCTGCTGACACCACTTTGGAAAATGGCTGCGCATGCACAGAATGCCCCAGGGGGCCATTTTGCACATTCACAATCATTTATTTATTTTTAACAAGATTTCATTCTGGGGCCTAAATTTCAGCAAAATCTCAGTCCCTGGCACAAAATCTCACAAGATACCTGGTGAAAACAGAAAGCACATTTTATTTAGCCATAGTCCTGTCCCTGTGAAGCTGCTTTCTGCCCTGCACTTGAGCCAAGGACTGGGCAATTCATGTAGATGATAGGATCTAATCTCCAGCTCATCCCTCTCTGCACTAGCAACACAACGTTTCACATCTAGGTAAACTTTAGAGGCTTTCTGAGCACTGCCTAGGCTTCTGACTGTTGCAGCCTGTCATCAGTCCTTATAAAGAAATGGCAGGAAATGGGTGCTCCAGGCTGGTCAATATGTTGGTAGTTGTTAGTATGCCTTGAATCTGCTATGCTGCACATACTTCTGCTTTGCTTTCCTACTTCCTCATGACTCGGGGTGAAATGAGAAACAAATTTTTTTTGCAAACATTTTGCGAGAATTGCCACTGAGGTCTTGGTACAATTTCAATAACAGACCGAGATCTTGGTCAGGAAATTTTTAGCAAAATACTGTTTACCATTTACCGCACTGATTTACTGTGTACCGCTGTTCCCAAATCAGCTCCAATTGTCATAATACTGATCCTGTGTTTGGATTGCCTCTCTGGCATGGTTGCTAATCTCTGGGCTGACTTTTTGTTTTGACCCACTGGCTTGCATATTAACTTTGCTTCTGGATATCCTGCTCTAGATCTGATCCTGCAGCTACTCAGCTCCTGTCCTGATCCTGACATGATTCAGCTCTAGCCCTGCTCCTGCTCCTGCTCCAACCATTAGATAGGACTGCCTATGCCTCAGTCCTGACAGTAGAGGAGTGAAATACAATTTCTGACCCCTTGCCTATTTCTTGGACATGAAAGACAAGCAACAACTTCACTGGCATTTTATCTCATCATTCCTACTACACCATTTAAAAAATGGGATTACTGTTAAACTTTTTACAATGGTTAATCTAGCTCAGACAGTAGAGGTGTGTGTGTGTGTGAGTGTGTGTGTTCCTGTAAATACCAATGGGAACTGTTTGCTATGGGGTTTAGTCCACTGAAGTAAGCATAATTGCCAATAGCAAATGTTTACAATGTTTGACTCATGATTTCATTTATTAAGGTTCACTTCTGTGGTTGAATTTCTGTCACTCATAGATTTCCGAGAATTCCATATTGGTGTTTTGGTTTGAACTGAACCTATGTCTAGTTGTCAGCATGCTATCTGGAAAGTAATATTGGAAAGACTCACTGTAGTCAAAAAGCGAACATGTGCTGTTGTCTTATAGCCAAGTAATATTAGTTATGTACTCTTCAGGGCATAGTTAAAAACTCAGATGGTGTGGCGTGCAATTGAGTGCACCACTCTGAGGCTCAACAATGCGCATCAGCTGCAGATGTTGTCTCAGGCCACAGAGGAGATAACTTTGTGGAATGCTACAATGCCCTGATTTGATCATCAACAAGATTTTAACCTTAGATCATTCTGCCTAAGCACACACACCTCTACTGTCTGAGCTAGATTAACTAGTTTTGTTTGCTTCTAAAGCTCTGACTGTGATACAGCCACTAGTGGGGGACAGAGAGCCATGCTGCCAATAAACATGCATTGATTGACCCAATGACACGAGGTATGAACAGAGAGCAGCAAATATCACTGACATGACTGAGTTTACAAGAGCCCAAAGGTTACTTTTATGCCACCTATTGCAATTTACATTATTTGTTGCAGGTGTGTCGAAACTCAGTCCATGGGCCAAATTAATTATTTTAGCCCATGGCTGGTTTTTATTTGGCCCTTTTCCAGTTCCAGGATCTGGCCTGACAACCAAGTCCCTACCCTCAAGCACTGAAAGAGTGGGCTCATGGGAAGAGTGCAGAGATGAGGGCATACACTCTAGGTAGGGAATGAATTCATAGCATAGATCCATGATCTTGACACTCCCTCCCCATCCTGAGCTCACCAGGACTCCTTTCTGGCCTACAACACTTATACTACATTTCAATGTGGTCCAGAGGAGCAGAAAGAGGCCCCACTCCTGATTCAGCATAACAGTTAGCTGAATGCTTAATTTTATTCACATTATTTTAAAAATTGCAATGGGGGCATTTTTTGTTTGGTAGGAACTATGGTTTAAGCAATAGTTATAATGTCTATCTGGATCATCATGCAGTACATGACTTACAGTCAGTTTGGCTACTGAAGAGCTGTGCACATAGATTAGCTAACTTAGCACACAGTCCATGCACCTTTTTGGAGAGGATTGTGTAATAGAGAGCGTGAAAGGAGATTTGCTATCAACTTTTCTGGTACATGTTACAGGGCAGGTTTATTGCACTACTTGTGCTCAGGAAATCACAGGACCTGTTTCTTAATTACTCCCCTAAGGAGTCCCTGGTACCTTACCAGAGGCAGAGTGGAGAATAGATGCGGATGACTATTTGCATAGGTGAGTATGGCATGTTCTTAAAGAGCCATATAGGATGCAACCACACAATGCAACGATATAGGATGCAACCGTCATGAGGCGGGGTGTCAGTTAGTAGAAGTCAGGGGGGTAGAGCTTTTGTCATGGTCTGACCATTACCTCCTTAAGTCGTGCATCCTGGCGCATGTTAGCCCCCGACAGGGTGCAGGACCTATTAGATCCGTCCTCCCCCAGAGACTTATTGAACTGGATCAGTTTCGGAATGCTCTGGGGGAGTTTCCCCTGGACCTTGACACCCGCTCTGTTGATGATCTCGTGACCTTCTGGAACACTTTGTTGGCTGAGACCATTGACAGAGTGGCTACCAGGCATCCGCTGACCTCCGAATTCTCCCTCAGGTCTTGAAATTGGAGAGCAGGCAGTTAGAGCGACGGTGGCACCGGACTCATGACGAGTATGATCTATTACAGCATAAGAGCAGTTTAAAGGCCTATGCTGTGGCGGTGCAGGCAGCAAAGAAACAATTCTCTTTGCTGCCCTTATTGCATCTGCAAAGTCACGTCCAGCTGAGCTTTTCCAGGTGGTGAAAGGCTTGTCAGTCCTGCCTGCCTCCACTTGGACCTGGAGCAATCCAGTGACTGCTGTGATCAGTTTATCGAGTACTTTGTAGATAAGCTCGCTCGCATCCGCCACGATTTTGGTAACACAGTTATTGCAGAGGATCATCTTGGGGCTATGGATGCCCTGTCCTGTCCTGTTTTGTAGGATCGGTTTCAGATGGTGGCACCTGCCGATGTAGAGTCCTTGTTGGGATCTGTTCATGCCACTACTAGTGAGCAAGATCCATGTCCATCCTGGCTGGTGAAAGCTAGCCAGGAGACGTTATAGCCATTGCTGGCTGGGGTGGTTAGTGCATCCTTTCGGGAGGGCAGGGTGCCTGACTGCCTAAAGGAGGCTGTGGTTAGACCCCTGCTCAAGAAACCACCTCTTGACGCTGATGCTCCTGCCAGTTATCGGCCAATCTGTAACCTTCCCTTTTTAGGGAAAGTTATTGAATGGGCTGTGGCATGGCAGCTCCAGGAACATCTGCACCACACCGGTTTCCTTGATCCCTGCAAGTCTGGGTTTCGGCCTGGGTATATTATGGAGACGGCCTTGGTGGCCTTGGTTGACGATCTCAGTTTGGCATTGGACCAGGTTCGTCAGACCTTACTGGTCCTGCTAGACCTTTCGGCTGCATTTGACACAGTCGATCATGAGGTGTTGGTGACTCACCTGCGGGACCGTGTCGGAATTGGCAGAACAGTCTTGACTGGTTTCGTTCATTTCTGGCTGGGAGAACTCATCGGGTGGTCTTGGGAGAGGGTACATCTTCCCCCCGGGACCTCACGTGTGGAGTTCCGCAGGGTGCCATTCTGTCCCCCCTCCTGTTTAACATCTATATGTAGCTATTAGGGGAGATCGTGAGGGGGTTTCAGGGCACGCAGAATCATCAGTATGCTGATAACACTCAGCTCTACCTCTCCTTTTCCATCGACCCAGGCCATGTAGTCTCCTTATTTTCCCAGTGCCTGTCAGCTGCACTGATTTGGATGAGGTTGAGCCATCTGCAATTGAATCCTGACAAGACGGAAGTGGGGGCTTGGATGAGGTCGAGCCATCTGCAACTGAATCCTGACATGACGGAGGTGATGTTGGTGGGCGAGGGCTTGGGGGACCTGGGGGTGGTTGAATTTCCTTTTGTTGGGGGGGTTCACCCTCCCATGGTCTCTCAAGTGCGGAGTCTGGGTGAACTCCTAAATTAAAAACTCAGCCTGGAATCTCAGGTTGTGGCTGTGGCGGGGAGTGCGTTTCGGCAGTTACATTTTGTCCAGCGGCTTCGACTGTATCTCTGACTCCGACCTTGCCACTGTCATCCATGCCTTCATCACCTTGAGACTGGATTACTGCAATGTGCTCTACGTGGGGCTGCCCGAGAAGCTTGTCCAGAGGCTGCAGCTGGTGTAGAATGCCGTGACCCGTCTCCTTACAGGGGCGGGTCGCAGGGAGCACATGACACCAGTGCTCTGGGCTCTGCACCGGCTGCCTATAAAACACCGGGCCAGGTTCAAGGTGCTTGTTTTAACCTTTAAAACCCTTCATGGCCTGGGCCCTGCTTATCTGCGGGACCGCCACACTCCCCATGTGCCTGTGCGACCCTTGAGATCGACCATTGGAGCCTTTTTGGAGGTTCCCCGTGCAAAGCGGGAGGCCACTGATGTTAAATCTTTTCTGGTGGCCGCCCCTGTGCTGTGAAATTCGCTCCCGGAGGAGGCTCAGTTGGCTCCCACTCTCCTGCTAGTTTGGCATGTATGCAAGACCTGGCTGTTCCATCAGGCTTTTGGTGAGGGGTAGGGGTGGGAGGGGGAGGGGAGGGTTTTTCCCTGCATATTTTATTTTTTTATTGATATTTTTTTATTGATACAAATATTTTTATTGTTTTATTGATTATTGTTGTTCGCCACCCTGGGTTGCCCTGTGTGCAGGAGGGGCGGGACATAAATTTTACATAAATAAAAAATATAATTAAAAAAAAACAGTAAACAATACAACAAACACTTGAAGCCCCACCCCACAACACAACACTGAAACATATTGGTCTAATTATTTTAACATTGTTCTATCAGCCTAGTTGGTGTCTTTCTTATTCGACTGGACCTTCGAAGTTCATTCTTTGGACTGTCTATTCCCCTTGTATCTTGTTCAATTGGTTGAGGAGTTAATGACTATCTTCTCTGCTCCAGTGCTGTTGCTCCTGTCTCTTCTTTGTTGTTTTCTTCCCTCTGAACAAGTAAGATATGCCGTCTGTTGCGCCTCAATATCTGACCTTCATTAGTTGGCACTCCCTGCTGGTAACTTGACCCCAGAACCCTGATGGCATGTCCTGGGACTGGAGTGGCTGTTTCTTGATGCTGTGGAATGACATCGCCTCCGTGTGAGGAATGATGGCCCCAGACCCGTGATGGCTGGTCCTGGGGCTAGAGTAGCAGCTTCTAGGTATTGGCCACAGCCCTCCCTGCCGGTAACTTGGCCCCAGAACCCTGCTGGTGGGTCCTGGGGCTGGAGTGGCTGTTTCTTGATGCAGTGGAATGACAGCACCCTATGTGAGGAATGATGGACCCAGACCCATGACAGTGGGTCCTGGGGCTAGAGTGGAAGCTTCTAGGTATTAGCCACAGACCTCTCTGCTGGTAACTTGGCCCCAGACCCCTGGTGGCAGGTCCTGGAACTGGAGTGGCTGTTTCTTGATGCGGTGGAATGACAGCGCCCTGTGTGAGGAATGATGGCCCAAGACCCATGATGTTGGGTCTTGGGGCTAGAGTGGCAGATTCTAGGTATTGGCCACAGCCCTCCCTGCTGGTAACCTGGCCTCAGAACACTGACGGTGGGTCCTGGGGCTGGAGTGGCTGTTTCTTGATGCGGTGGAATGACATCACCTCAGTGCAAGGAATGATGGCCCCAGACACATGATGGTGGGTCCTGGGGCTAGAGTGGCAGCTTCGAGATATTGGCCACTGCCGTCTGTGCCGGTAACTTGGCCCTAGAACCCTAGTGGTGTGTCCTGGGGCTGTAGTGGCTGTTTCTTGATGCGGTAGAATGACATCGCCTCTGTGTGAGGAATGACGGGCCCCAGAACCTATGGCACAGACAGCATGGGTGGCATGGGTAGCAGCAGCAGACATTGGTTGCCAGGGTACAGAACCCTTGCCACAGATGACATATAGACCTGGCCTGGGGTCCATTGGCACTAGAACCAGCAGACAATGGTTGCCAGGGTACAGAACCCTTGCCACTGACAGCATATAGGACTGGCCTGGGGCACCAGCAGACATTGGTTGCCAGGGTACAGATTCCTTGGCACAGATGGCATATAGGTCTGGCCTGGTGGCCATTGGCACCAGCAGACAGTGGGTTGCCAGGGTACAGAACCCTTGGCACAGACAGCATATAGGCCTTGGGGCCATTGGCACTAGCAGAAGCAGACATTGGTTGCCAGGGCAGGCAGTCCAGTGGTGTGGCATGAGCGGCAGTCAGGCAGATTGAGTCAGGGTTCGAGTTTTGCAACCTGGGAAGGAGGGCAGGCAGGCAGCGTGGCATGAGAGACAGTAGGGCAGGTGAGCTTGGACAGGCTTTGAGCTAGGCAACCTGGGTGGGCAGACAGGCACCTTGGTATGGGAGGCAGGAAGGCGGACTGAGGCATGCTTTGAGCTTGGCGGCAAGCTGGGCAGGCAGACAGGCAGCATGGCATGGGAGGCAGGAATATAATAATAATTTTTATTTTGTTCGCTGCGTGGCACAAGGTTATTGCAACTAGGAAAACAAAAGAAAGGGCCAAAGGCAATACTACATGGGATATATCATAATACTTAACCAAAAATATTAAATAAAATTACCATCAATTAAAACAACATCAATTATCGAGGAGAAATAACCTGCAGACATTATAACAACTATTATATAATACAAAATATTGCTTGAATAGAAAAAAAAATTGATTTAAAAAAATGGAATAAAAAGATTAACATTGTTTAAAATCATAATCATACACAAGTCATAATCAAATAGAGCAAGGGAGGAGGGGAGAGGCATAGGGTAGGCAGACTGGGACATTGGCAGCAGGGCACTCAGATAGGCAAACAAAGACTGTGCAGCGTGATAGAACGAGACCCAGTCAGCGTCACATAGGCGGACCGAGATTGTGTAGCCATAGGCCGGCTGGCAGGCTTACAGTTTATTTCCCGGTGCCACCCTGCATCATGAGGTCAGTCAGATAAGGCGACCAAGGCCCTCTAGTATGAGAGAGAGAGAGGCAGGGCGGGTGCCAGGCATTGGGACGGAGGGACAGCACCTCAGCAGTATAGGAGCAGTAGCCCTAGCCCAGATTGAGGAGGAGGAGCCCCGTCCCAACTTCTGCTGGCATGAGATGGCATGTGCCACTGTACCATCGCTCCTTGTCCAGGGGAAGCTCAGGGAATCCCAGTAGCGGAAGGTTCACCTTTAGGAACAACAACTGCTCCACCAACTTGGCCCCCAGTCTCAGGCGGTGCACGGAGCAAACTTCCTCCACCACAGAGAACAGCTGCTCACTGGGGACATTGGTTGGTGGGCAGGACAATAATCCCCTGGCCACTTTGGACAGAACCGTCCACACATCAGTCTTGCTGACCCAGTAGACCAAGGGATCGCTGCTGGGATTGCTGCACAGCTCCTCGTTCAGGGAGGTCTCAACTGCTGCTGAGGTGCCATCGTACTCCCTCTTGTAACCATCCCTGGGCACCCCCACTGCCCTCAGCCTTTTGTGCGGGCCCCATGTCCCCCAGAGTGGGCTGCACAGAGGAGGATCTGCTGGCAGTAGGGGTGCTGCTGCTGCTGTTGCTGATCCTGCTGCTGCTGCTTCTACTGCTAGGCCTGGAGGCAGGGATAGATCCCACTGACTGAAAGCAGTGGCTGCTCCCACTCCCACCATCCTCAGGGGCATCCAGCTGCTGCTGCTACTGCACACTCTCGAAAGCCCTCTCTGCCTTCTGGACCCTCCCCACTAGATCATCCTTCCAGAGACCATAGAGGGATGACTTGCGTGCAACGCTGCCCTTGACCCTGGGGTCCAGCATTGTTACCAAAACATATTCCCCCCACAGCAGGAGCTCGTCAAACCTCGCCTTAAGGCCTGTCTTGAGCTTCTGCGCCAGCCCAACCACCTCAGATCCCATCTTCTTGCCCCAAGGGCCGCAATACTGCCTCTGCAGAATCTCCTCAAGACTCCGGTGGAGATTCTTGACCAGAGGGGTCACCTGGCTGATTGTGGCCATGGAGGAGCTGATGGTCTCCATCACTTCCAGAAATGGTCACAGAACGAAGTCCATCTGGGAGAGGATTTCCCATTCTTCCCCATTGAAGCCTGGAGGAGCCCCACTGTCTGTGTCCAATTGCACCTGATACAAGGCGGCTTTCTGTTCCACAAGCCGCTCAAGCATCAGGAAGGTGGAATTCTACCTGGTGGAGACATCCTGCATCAGCTGGTGCACTGGGTGGCATTGTTCTGCCTGCTTGGCCTTGAGGAGTTTGCTGTCCTTCATGCTGTGATTAAAGAACCCAGCCAGCTCCCTCTCCCACTGGATCAGGGATCTAAGGGTACCCAATCCCCTTATCCCCCAAGCCCAGAGCGTCCTTGACCACCAGGTGGAGGGTGTTTGCAGCACAAGGGATGCTTGTGAAGCTCCTATCACGGACTGCCTTGAGTATATTGGCCGCATTATCAGTCACCACACACCCCGGGGTGAACGGTGCATCTGGTGTGACCCACTTCCCCACCACAGCGTTCAGGGCTGCCACTATGTTCCTGGCAGTGTGGGGGCAGTCCATGACTTCCGCCTGAAGCAGGGCCCACTTATACCCTGCTTCAGAAACCCTCATGCCACTGTCAAATGCCGACTCTGTGTTCTGCCACCAGTGCACCATCACCGCCAGGTATGCATGCTGGCATTCCGGCTGGACCACAGGTCAGTGGTGAAATGGACAGTGGCACCCCCAGTCCCTGCCAGCTGCTCCTTCACATGCTCCTTCAAAGCCCCGTACAGGACTGGCACCACCGTACGACTCAGGGTAGTGCAGGACAGCAGCTTAAACTGTGGGGCCAGGAACCCCATCAGCCGCTTAAACCCGGTGTCTCCAACAATGGAGAAGGGCTGGCCATCGACAGCGATCATCTCACCCAACAGGTGCGTGGCTTTCTCTTGAAAGCCACGCCGCCCTCCAGCTGCTGATGGCCTTGGCAGCTACCCCCATCCCAGCTCCTCCATTGTGGACTGATGCTGCTGGTGAGGCTGCTGCTCCCCCCTAGCAGTGATACTGCTCCTGATTCTAGATGCAGCTGCTGGAGCAGGACGGTTGCCCAATGAAGGAGGTGGATGACTAGCCACTTGGGTCGGGAACCCGCTACGATCTAATGACCCTGCCTCCCCACTTAGCATTGCAGCACTGTGGCACGATTTCAGGTGCCTCGACATGGCAGTTGTCCCCAGGTTGGTGAGCACCTGCCCACGCTTCACCACCTTATTACACAAAGTGCACTGCACCTCCCACAGATCATCTGCCTGCACCTTAAAATGCTCCCAGACCCTGATTTTTTAGTCCCTCCTGCCTTCTGACTGACACTGGGTAACGCACTCCCGCAAGGGGCAGGACATGGTGGCACTGGCAATGCAGCTCATTGAGGGACAGTCATCACCTCAGCAGCACCAGATACAGAGACCTCCTCCACAGAAATCTCTGCATCGCTGTCCCCATCCCCAAACACAGTGATGGAGGCTGCTGCACTCCCCATGCTGCTCCCAATCTGAGAAGCACTCTCCCCCTGCCCCCTATAGTTGCTGTTGCTGCTGCTGCTGCTGCTGCTACGCTCCCTTCTTCTATTGCCCAGGGATAGGGCCCTGCCTCTAGCATCCGGGGTGAGATCCATCAGCCCTGGACTGCTTTGGGGGATTGCCTCTATAATTATGGGGGAGTTGGGGGACAATGGTGACCCCTGAGGAGCTTCAGACACTGAGTCACCTGCACCTGCATCTGCAAATGAGACAGTGGTGGCAGTGGAGGATGCTGCCCGGAGGTGACGCCTAACCCTCTGGCACCTAGTGCCACTGGGCGCACTAGTACCACTAGTGCTGGGAGAAGCAGAGCCACAATCAGGCCTGCGGAGCTTGGGGCGTGGTGATGGGCTGCTGTTTCTGCCTTCTCACCTGGCACGGCCCCTGCCAGCTCTGCCATGTGTCTCATTGCCTGGCTTGAGGGCAGCAGACTGGCCTCGCCCTTTCCTACTTCCCTTCTCCATTTCTCCCACTAAAAGAATGCACAAATATTTTATAAAAACAATTTTTTAATTTTTGTAAAAAAAATTATCTAATATTATATGTATCTATCTCTACATTAAATCTAACTGCTATTAACTATTCTAAAACCTATTGAACTAAATGGAATATCCTAATAATTAACTACAAAGGCCTTGTCCTACAAACACACTGTATCTCTATCT
>QEPC01001041.1:976455-1004436 GCA_003113815.1 Sphenodon punctatus | reverse complement strand
GCCGCGGCCGCTGGTGCGGGGGGGGGGGCTCGCCCCGGGTGCATTTATCTTTTTCAACAAAAAGCCAGGCTGGGCAGGGTGGGTGGGGGGTGTCCCCCCTTCCACCCGTGCAGCCTGGACTCGGGGAGGTTTTTTTAAAAAACTTTTTTGGTGGGACTTACATTGCAGCCATTCATTTAAATGGCTGCAATGTAAAAAAATCCGGTACCCGGAGTCCGGTAATGGGACCGGATTTATCGGGTTGAATCCGATAATGCCGGTACGCCCAGTACCGGCATTATCGGATACCAGATTTACCGGCATGACCACCCCTACTAATAACTATCTATATATACAATATTACACAGGGGGAAATACAAAGAACACAGGGAGGGGTAGAAAACTGAAATGAAAATCAATCTAATAATAATCCTACTCTAAAAAAATCCAAAACCTAAAACAGGGGAAGGGAATAATCAGGGATGAAATAAGAGGGAGAGGGAAAGGATTCAATGGAGAGGGGAGGGAGGAACAAATATTGAACACAGGTAGGGGTAAAAACAAAAAACAACACCTAAATCTATCTAATCTAAGATAAATAAATGATAATAGGGAGGTAAATGGGTTGGATGGGTGAAATAGGAGGAGGATGGCAATAGATTAGGAATAGGAAGGAACAAAAACTGCTGGGAGAGAGGGAGCCTTCTGAAACACCTGCTGTTCAAGAACAGTGACTAGTTCAGAAGGTGTCGGGGAGGCAATCATTTTGTTTCTTGCTGTGCCCGCCTCACTGCAAGCCCCACATTGGCTCCATGCAGCCTAGCCCATGGCCAATCGCAAACTGCAAAGCCAGTGGTCTGAGGTGAAAAGGGATGGTGATTGGGCAGGCTGGCTGCTACTCCAAGCCTCTCCACCCCTGGTGCCTGGAAGTCTGCTCCTCAGCTGACTCCCCTCCCTGTCACTTTTTGCCTTCCAGTGACACGTTTTTGCCACCCGAACTCACCCAAACGTGATCCGAACTGACCAAACTATTCGGTCATTTCGACGTTCGGAATCGAGTTCGGTTCGGTCAGTTCATGTTCGGATTAGGGTTCGGGTTCGGTTATCTGAACAGGCTGAGTTCGGGCCGAACTCCGAACTTCCGAAGCGCGTTTGCCCATCCCTACTGGAAAACATTCACTGCTTCGTGCCCAGCTTCATGCAAGAAAATTGCTAACTTTTGGGGTCATTCCTTGGCATCCAGCCCTGTAGCTTGCATATAGATCTGGAAGTCCTGTTTGAAGCATTTGCAGGCCTCTGCCACGTTCCCTGTGAATCTCAACTTCTCAGGTGCCTTGAGTGCCTCCATTTTCTCTGCTCTGCTCTGCTTGCTTTCAACAGTTCCCTCCTTCTCTATGATCAGTCCCTTAGTTTGGTCTCTCTCTGCAGTACCCCACTCCTGGTACCATGTTATGTTTGGGTATATAGTTAATTGTCTTTCTACAGACAGTGTTCAGAGCTATTGCCAGCCGGCCTCCATGCCAGACTCTGCCCAGCACCTAGCCTCGACTTCCACTTCCTCCCCCTACGGGAGGCCCCTGTCTTAAAGTCATAGTACATATCCTTACAGATATGGACCGGGGTCATTCGACCCTGTTAGTTCTATTAGATCTTCCAGCTGCATTTGATACAGTTGATCACGGGATATTGGTGACGCGACTGCGGGACTGTGCAGGGATGGGCGAGACTGTTCTCGAATGGTTCCGCTCTTTCCTGTCTGGTAGAATGCAGTACATGGTTTTTGGGGAGTCTTTTTCATCATACCGAGACCTCTCATGGGGAGTCCTGCAGGGTTTGGTTTTGTCCTCTCTGCTGTTCAACTTATACATGCAGCCATTCAGTGATGTGATCAGGAGGTTCTGTGTGCAGTGTCATCAATATGCTGAAAACACCTTATCTCTCTCTTTCAACAGACCCAGGCCCTGCAGTCTTGGTGCTTACTCGGTCTTTGATGGCTGTGGGGGACTGGATGAGGACTAACCGACTGAGGCTGAATCCCAAAAAGACAGAGATGATGTTGGTGGGTAAGATGATGGAGATAGTGGCCCCCACTATTGGTGGGGTCTGCCTTCCATTGGTACCCCAGGTACGGAGTCTGGGGGTGCTCCCCTACGTGCAGCTCTGACTGGATGATGTCTAGGTGGAGGCTGTGGCGAGGAGTATCTTTCACCAATTACATCTGGTGCGAAGACTTCGGCCATTTGTCTCAGGCTCTGACCTGGCCACCATCATCCATGCTTTCAGACTGGACTATTGTAATGCGCTCTATATGGGGTTACCCATGGTGACGGCTCGGAAACTGCAGCTGGTGCAGGATGCGGCAGCCCATCTTCTGGTAGGACTGGGCCATTGGGAGCATATCACACCAGTGCTCCGCTCTCTGCACTGGCTGCCGGTGGTTTTCTGGGTCCGATTCAAGGTGTTGGTTTTGGCCTATAAAGCCCTAAATGGCTTAGGCCCTACCTATCTGTGGGACCGCCTCACTCCCCGGGTGCTGGACTGACCCCTGCAGTCATCTGGGGGTGCCCTGCTCGAGGTCCCCCGAGTCTTCCGGCCAGCCATTCAGGGCGGGGGGGGAGCGTTCTCAGTGGCCGCACCACGGCTGTGGAATTCTCTTCTGGTGGAGGCTCATTTGGCCCCAGATCTCCCCTCTTTTCAGATAAGTTGTAAGACCTGGCTGTTCCACCAAGACTTAGCTGTTCCACCAGGTATTTGATGGGGGAGATGGGTGAGGGGGTGGGTTGTTGGGTAGGGGTTATTTTTCTTTTTTCCCTCCTTTTAGTTGTATTTTAATTGTTTTAATGTTTGTTTTGAAGATTGTAAGTCACCCCGAGCTGCCTGTGGCAGGAGATGCGGGGTAGCAAAACTCTAAATAAATAAATAAATAAAATAAAATAAATTGGTGTGTAAACACTCTGGCTGCTTTTAGACGAGCGGGTCGCCGTTGCACAACCCGCTTGTGCAAATTTTCGATATGCCGCAAGGTGGGATTTAGACGAGCCAATGGCTGTAATCAGATGCATGAAAGGCGGTTGCACATTGTTTGCCAACCGTGAATTAAATACCTCACAACTGAGGTATTTAATTTGCGGTCGGCAAACAATGCGCAACCGCCTTTCCTGCGCCTGATTGCAGCCATTGGTTCGTTTAAATCCTGCCTTGCAGGATTTTGAAAAATTGAACGAACGGGTCGCGCAATGGCGACCCGCTCATCTAAAAGCACCTGTAGTCTGAGCTTATTCTGGGAATTATTCCCTTATCAAAGTGCTTTCCACTCAGTGGGATAATTTTGTATTGCTCGCTAGTGCAGGGCTGTGGCTAAATGTTTGAACCGTATTCTAAATGCAGAGTTTTATCCCTATTATATCTGCCTCAGGTGAACCAAAATACACACAGACTGTAATCCACTCATTGTTTTTGAGAGTAAGAAATTCCCTAGACAGTCTCAGATATACTGATAGACGTGAGCATTGTACTTTGCCTTCAGATCTCTCTGTTAAATAAAAGCCATCTGAAATCAAATCCAAAAAGATTTCCCCAGCTGACTACACATCTGAGGTGCGTGCATTCTGTTTATTCTTGCAACTACATATTGTGCCCATGAAATGTGCCCCTGCTAAGTAGTTTCAAAATGGAAATAACTGCCAAACCTTCTCACTTTTAGTCAAAACACAAGCCTAATTCAGGATTTGTATTCATACTGGTTGGAGATTGGCTGATATCAGGTACTGATATTTTCAGGGATCTGGCTCAGAATTGTAGTTAAAGTTGGAAATTAAGATACCAAGGAGACAAACTTGTTAGGAATTTGGAATCAGGAAACCAGAGGCCAAATAGTCAGAGGCTGGGAAGTAAGGGAGCAAATCAGAAACTACAAGCATACACTAGTGTCCAGACACACCAGTCTAACCAAATAGCCATCATGTTGTACAGGTACTTACTGCTTCCTATCAAGGCTATCTGTTGCTCTGGGTAGCCAATCAGGAGACCGGTGCTGGTCACCAGTCACAAACCTGTGGCTGCTAAGGAGCTGCAGTTTGAATAGCACTTAGGCTACCACACTTAGTCAGTTCCTAGATGGCAGTGTGGTTAAGACAACAATTAGGAATCTTATGGGGTAAGGATTCAGGCCTGGCTGCTCTCACAAGTTAATAGTCAAACTTTGGCTTGGTGTCATTCCAATGGAGTGGCAGTTGTTCATTTGGCAGAGAATTCCCCCAGATTAAAAAAAAACAACAAACATTTGTATCCAGAAGTTCACTTTAGACCACATGAGCTGGGTCGTGACTCAGGTGGTAGAGCACGTGTTTTTCATGTATAAGATCCCAAGTTCAATCACTGGCATCTCTCATTCAGGATCACTGGCTGAGGCCTCTGCTGGGGATCCAGGAGAGTCTTGGGTAGCATGCCTGAGAGAGGCCTCTGCTGGAAAGCCAAATTGGAAACTAGGGGTGGGAAAATCAGAATTAGATTAATCCGATTCCCCTGATTTTTAGCTGAATCAGAAAAATCTGATCGATCCGGTTTTGGGGGGAAAGAACCGATATGGCATTCACTGGCACATCGGTTCTCTCAGTTGCATTGGCAGTTTGGCGCAGGTTGTTTTGGTGCTCTTTTTCAAATTTTAAAAGAAGCCAGACGATGATATTGAGTTCCCTAATGGCTGACTAACAAGAGAGGAGGGGGGAAATGGGGGAAGGGAGATTGGGAGGTGAGAAGAGGATCTCTTTGCTGTCCAATTGCCAGCCAGATGTGACTGACACTGATAGGGTAAGAGTCTGGGGAAAATACTTGGTTTACCCCACCCCCCCTCTTTCCTTCTCAGTTGCACTAACAGCTTCAGCTTGAGGAGGGAGTTAGTGTGTGCTGCTCTGTGTGTCACCGCCATTTTTTCCTGCTGCTCTCTGCTCTGCCATTTTCTCCTGCTGCTGTTACCAGATATTCTCCACTTAGTCTCTAGGATTCTGTTGGACCAGGACAGATCATCTAGGAGGTAGGTAAAAAAATGGGGTGACTTTGGGTGGTGGATGGCTTGAGTTTGGTGTGTGCCCAGGGGTGGGGGTTGTCTGCAGGAATGTGCTTGCTTGGCAAGCTTGAAGGTTCCTTGGACTGTGTTGTATGGTTTGGTTTGGTACCTTTTGCTTGGAAAACTTTGTTATTGATGCTTTTTAATTCCTTTTGGGATTTTTTTTTTCTTCGCCTGGTCCGGCATTATTTGGTCTCTGTTTCTGCTTTGCCCAGTTTTGGTGGTGTCTGTTTGTGTGAGGGGTTGGTGCTTGTGGTGGGGTGCCCTGTCCCACTTGGGGAGATGGGATCTAAGGGTTGTCTTTCTGCAGTGCACTGTGATTTTCTCATCCTTCTCGCACATTGCACCAATGCTAGTTAGAGGTTCTTGGCTGTGCCCAGTGTTTTGGGGTTGGTTGTGTGTTCTGTGTTAAATTAATGGGGGTCCCTTGACCTGTTTACTTGGGGAGGTGAGTGACTCCAAGGGTTCTTAATGCACTGATTTTCTTGGCCTGGTTGCATCAAGATCTTACATTTTGACTGTGCCCACTGTTCACTTCCCAGTGTTGTTTTGGGATTGTTGTGGGTTTTGTGTGCAATTAATGGAGTGCCTCTGACCTGTTCACTTGAGGAGGTGACTGTAAGGGTTTTTAGGCACTGATTTTCGTGACCTGGCCTGACCTGGCTGCTTCAAGGTCATAGGTTCTGGCTGTGCCCAGTGTTGTTTTGGGGTTGGTTGTGGGTTCTGTGTGCAATGAGGTGCCTCTGACCTGTTCACTTGGGAAGGTGAGTTGAAGGGTTTTTATGCATTGATTTTCTTGCCCTGGCCTGGTTGATTGCTTCAAGGTCATAGGTTTTGACTGTGCCTAGTGTTGTTTTGGGGTTGTTGTGGGTTCTAAGATTGTGACTCAGGGGAATGAACAATGGCCCTTTGAAATGAACAGGTTTGGTTTTCCATTGACTTCAATGGGGGGAAAATATGATCTGATTCCGATGTATTTATTTATTTATTTAAGAATTTCTGCTCCACCCCATCCAGCCTCATGGCACCTCGGGGCAGCTTACATAAGACTCAAATACAATCCAACTAAATCCAATGCAAAGTTTTATTTGATTCCAGTTTTCAATATGATTTCCCATTCCTATTTGAAACCCTACTGCCGTGTGAGGTTGTGACAATACTGAGATAAGATGGACCATTGGTCTGACCCAGTTAGGCAACTCCTTCTTTCATATAAAGAGAAGGTCATATTAAAAAAAAAACATGTCCCTGGATCATATTTTGAAAATTAAAAATCTGCAAAGTTTAAGGCTCTCTCTTGTCATGAAATGGTCTTATTAGAAGACAGAGAGTTGTTTGTTGTACAGTTTAGAGCAGGTAGATCATTATTATTTCCATTTTACAGATGGGAAAGTAAGGTTGAAAGGTCGTTCCTTGCCCTAGCGGTGAATGTGTAATTTCACCCATTCTGGGTTTTTTTAAGTTTGGATTTTGAATGGAATTCCAGTTGAAAAAAACAGTAGGTATTCCACAAAAATGTCTGTGAAAACAGTATTGCTATTTTGATTCAGGGCTAACTTGCCCAACATACCCTGTGAGTTGAAGACTTCAACTCACAGGGTATGTTGGCCAAGTTAGCCCTGAAGACTAAGAGAGTATTTGAGCCTTGGCATATTGAGTTCAAATCCAGCACCTTATGTACTAGGCTTAGGGTTGAAATGAAAATTTTGCCCTGATTCTGATTCTGTCAGAACTGAGCATTTCATTTGATCTGATCGGAATTGAGACCCAATGATAGAGCGCAGAACCGTGGCAGTCATTATGTGCATAAAGTTTCCTGCAAAACCTGTACTTGGAATTGTACCTAGAATTTCAGTAGCCATTCTGATTTAATGGAACTTTTCCACAAAAATCAAAATGGGTTTTTCAAATCAGTCCTCCTAACTAGACTACACTGGCTCTCTCTATTCCTGAGGTGGGATGTACATAACATGCCCTAGTACATCCAACAGTATGCTTAAAGGCTTTTGGACAGAAACGGAAGTACTAAACCTGTCCACTTCACCAAACTGGTTGTAGCACATCGAGTCATACCAGCTCATCATGCTGTATAAGTGCCCAGGTCTAACACCCAAGCAAATACATGAGGTTTCTGTGCACCCTGTAAGGATACTGTAGCTGGCACATCAACATCACTGCGGCATGCTGTCCAGGCTTAGTGCTAAGGCCTTCCCAAGTGCTGGTCAGGTCACACTCCTCCCTAGCCTTGCTTCACGCCCCATGCTTCCTGATTGGCTGCAGGCCTGTATATAAAACCAGCCCAAATCTACAGGAAACTGGGTGAATCATCAGTCAATACTCTGATTCCTATTCCTCCTGCCTGAGCATGTATCCCCTCCTGCCTCTCCACACTTTTGAACTGGCTCTACAAACTCTTGGATTCTGTGTGCTTTGGACCAGCTGGAGGCTGGCCCTTCTGACCCTCATCCTGAACCTGGTCCTTCTGACCCTTCCTGTGTGTCCAACTTGAGATTCCGTGCAGTCCTGATCTACTTCATCCATCCAGTCCATCTGTCTGCTTTCCTCATCCAATCTCTCCTTCTGCCTGCCTCATCCTTCTCTCTTGATCTGTCTGCTAATTTTCCATTGGATCGTTGGCCTCCTATCTGCACCAACCATCCTGGATCCTGATTCCATACTAACTCTTGAACCCTGGAGCTGATCCTGCACAACTCTCATAACCTGATCCCACACTAATCTTTTGACCCTGGAGCTGATCATGCACAACTCACTGGAACCCAATCCTGCACAACTCATCCAGCGCTGATCCTACCATGATTCTCCATGCCCCAGCCCTTGGTCCCTGATGCTTCCAAATGGACTTCTACTAACCCATCAAACCATACCAGAACCCTGTATATTTAAATATACATTTAACTCCTCTCCCCTAGGATGCACCTTGGCTCTCCAAGGTGCTAGGCAGAAGATGAAAAAAGAAATACTACAGCTTGTTAATTTCACTGCATGATTGTGACTAGTCAAAAACTGCAGTGTGCTGTGATTGGTCAGATAAGTTGCATGGTAGTAGTCCTGTTCCTAGTCAAGAGAAGTATGCAAGTTCTTCTGGCAAGGATGCTAATACTTGCATCTGTATTCTCTTTTGCACGCATTGTGGTTGTCAACTTTCTATTGCTTACCTAAAGCAGGCACACACAAGGAGCAGGAGCGCAGATGAAATAAATGATGTTAAAAAAGAAAAGAAAAGCAAACTAATAAATGTGGAGCCCATTTTGTGTTGTTCGCCCATTTCTGAGGAGAGGCCAGTTGTCATATAACTCTGAGTTAGACTTTCTGTCATATTATTAATGTCACAAAAAATACAGACTCTGTAATTTAGGGGGGAGGGAAAGGTATGTCTTTAATGAAGGCAGACATCAGGTAAAGTTTTCTACATTATCCTTGTCTAAGTCAAAAAAGACAAAGATTTGGCCCATAAGAATTTATGTTAAATAGTAAAAAGGGAGAGGATTACGTTTGAAGGAGGTTTTTTCAGTATTCCAAACTTCCAGCAATTATTTAACATTGCCCCTGTACTTTATTCTGTCTCTGACTCCTGCTAAGAAGATGTGCATTTGATTTGTTCCTATTAGAATCATGAACGGTATAGGAAAACTGTCAAATTTACAAAAGATAAAATTCATTTGGTTGGGTATACAATCATTCATCTTAATTATGTCTGACATCCTCGCCATTATATAATCAGCTTCCTAGGAGAAGTGAAGAGAAGTCTCTCTCCTTTTAGAACACTTCATTGAAGGAGACTAGCTATTGCAGTCCTCTGAGGAAGCTAATAGTGTAGTTGGAACATCATGAAAAATAAAGAATAATGGTCTATATACATCAGCAGAAGGAAAATAACATACCATCATGTCTGATAACCACAGCTCATAATACCATTTTTCTTGAAGCCTAGTGCAGTAGAAAATAGGAGGTAGACAAACAGGAGATGTATAAATTTTCAACACAAGGCAAGGTGTAATGGACCTTCTTCCACCCCCTCTGAAATCAATAGTAGTTTTGCTATTGAGTTCAATGGTAGCAGGATCAGACTCTGTATGAGGTTATCAAGGACATTATATATATTTATTTTGATTTACACGATGTTTATGTGCAAGAGAAGAGTGCTATGGGAGAGAAGAGAAAAATTTGCTTATCTCAAGCTCTGGGAGCCCTTGACAATTGTTTAGGAACACAAATTATAATAGAAACAACACAATTTGCAATATATCATTCATACATCATTGTATTCTGGAGACAGAAGATGATTGCTGTGTTAGTCCCAAATGTAAGAGATGGAGACAATGTAGCTCAGAGGATATCTTTTATCAGACCAATTTCTGTTGGTGAGTTTGCAAGCTTTCAAGACACACAGACCACTTTCTTGGGCATGAAAGAAAGCTGTGTTCTGACTATATTATGATTTTTTTTTTACCTGCCTGAGAGAGAGACCTATGTGCCTAACGGTTTGCATCACCTTACCAACAAAAGTTAGTCAAATTAAGATATTTTCTGAACGACTTTATCCCCATCATGGTTTTTGACACACACACACACACACACACACACACACACTCTGGCAGGAAACATTTACAGGCCTCTTTATGTTGTGTGGTATTATTGAGAATAAAACAAATATTCAGTCGCCAAGCAGCTTTGAGTCTCAAAGTGGTGTGCTCATGCAAACCCCCATCTAAGTATTTAACTATGTCCTGAAGAGCAGATAACTTTACATTACTTGGCTACAAGACCATGGCACACATTGACTTTTTGACTACAGTCTTTCCAGTGCTACTAGTACTTTCCAGATATACACAGGATGAAACCAAATCCTCAATGTAGAATTCCCAGAAATCTATGGATGATGGACATTCAACCATAGAAGTGGACCTTAGTAAATGAAATCAAGACACAATATGTATACTGCCTACCATGAAAAGAAGACTGTACTTCCTGCTGAGGAAACACAGGCATAAGGATGAATGCAGACATTAGGGGCTGATCCCAAGCCCCTTGCACATGCTACTGCCTGCTCTGCCACATGGTTTGCACGTGTGCTGTAGGCCCTGTACCAGGGGTGTGCACAACTTTGTGTGCTCCGCGCACTGGTCTGCAGGGTTTGGGATTAGCCCCATTAGACTCTAGCTCCAGCATTCATAATGTATGCCTGCACAGTGGGTAGGAGGAGGGAGATGAGGGGATGTATCCACAACCTTCTTGTTTGTTGGGATACAAAGATTCACTGTAGATCTGAACTCAAGGCTACTGTCAAAGGCGTTCTCAATATTATTAGGGCTACAACCCGATTGGATATTTTAGTTGATTAATCGATCAAGTCTTTTTGTCAATTAATAAATTAATTAATATAAATTTGTATAGATTTACATAAATATACATACATTTGCACATATTCACCTAATTTGCATGCATTGGGTAAACTTGCCTTTCGCTGGAACACGTCTCCTTGAGCTATGGACTCAGAACTATGGACTGTCAGAAGGTCCTGGCAGCTAACCGATTAATTGGGGGGGGGGATTTTAATCTGTTTTATACAGATTAATCAATCAATCTGTTTGATTAATCGATTAATGGTTGTAGCCCTAAATATTACACATCAAAATCTAACCCTTCACCATTTATGCTGCCGTAAGTCTCTTTCTGTCTGGGGAAGCAGGGTAGGATTCAAACTATTGTGCTTTAAAGACTGGAGAAGAGTTAATAAAAATGTTGCTTTCCTGTGATTTCAAATTAATATATACCATTGATATGACAGGTTTTGGCACTTCTCTTTCCTATTTCCTCCTTCATGCTCTCTCTCTCTCTCTTTCCTGGCTGTCATCCCTATATTCCCTGTGCATCCTCCTCACTCAAGCAGTTAAATATCCAGTGTGAGGAAAGATGCACAATTAAAAAAGTAGAACAGAAATGTGGGAAGAAAACTTGCATTTACAGCGGTAAGGCCTCCATATTTGATTTTTTTTTTCCCCTCTGAATGCACTGTCATCAGATCAGTAGAATTTATCCTTTCTGAAAGCAGTACATATGATGTATCTGCTGAATCAGTTAAAGGCACTCAAAAGTCTTCTGTAACATGAAGTATTTCCTGCTCTTACGCTATTTAAGGAGTTTTATGTTTATTTATTTATTTATTTATTTATTATAAACATTTATTAGCCACCCCCTCATGCCCATGGCATCTCGGGGTGGCTTACAACATAAAATACAGAATTTAAAATCAAGTTAAAAACACAACCTCATTAATTTAAAATATCATTAAAAACCTTTAAACCACCACCCCAACTACCCCACCCTCCCCTCCTCCCCTCCGAAGGCCTGGGTGAACAGCCAGTTCTTACAGGCACGACAAAATGCCAACAAACCTGGGGCCAGGCGGGCTTCCTCTGGGAGGGAGTTCCAAAGCCACAGACCAGCCACCGAGAACACCCTCTCCATTGTGGCCCCCCATTTTACATGGGGGACCTCCAGAAAGGCACCCCCAGTGAACTTAAGGGATCGTTCTGAGGCATGGAGGGCAAGGCGGTCCTTGAGGTATGAGGGGCCCAGACCGTGCAGGGCTTTATAGATCAACACTAACACCTTGAATATGGCTTGGTACGCTATAGGCAGCCAGTGCAGACTGCGGAGCACAGGCATTATGTGCTCTCGCCGCCCCGTCCCCATAAGGAGATGAGCCGTCGCATTCTGCACCAGCTGCAGCCTCTGAACCAGAAACAAGGAAAGCCCCACATAAAGCGCATTGCAGTAGTCTAGCCTCGAGGTGATGAAGGTGTGAATGAGAGTGGCCAGGTCGGGCCCGGAGATGTATGGACGCAGCCTCCGTACCAGATACAGCTGGCGGAAGGCAGACTTAGCCACCAACTCAACCTGCTGATCCAGACGGAGACCTGAGTCCAACACCATGCCCAGACTCTGAACCTGCTGGGCTACAGGAGGACGGACCACCCCCTACAAGGGGAGCCAGTACCTCCCTCGCCGTTCCCACCACCATCACCTCCGTCTTATCGGGATTAAGCTTCAGTCTGCTCTGCCACATCCAATCTGCCACGGCCTCCAAACACTGGGAAAGTAATGAGGCAGCAGGACCTGGGTCAGTTGAAAAAGAGAGGTACAACTGAGTATCATCAGCATATTGGTGGCATCACACCAATGGTTCTTTATATACATGACGAACCAGTATGGTTTAGACATGTGAGTAGTTCTGCTAAAAAATGTTTAATTGCCTTCGGAATGACCAAAGAATTTTGCAGATAAGACATTGAACTAGTATACAGGAGATATAAACTCAGATTCCTGTATGCCACTGGGAAATCACTTTATCTCCTTTGTATATTGCACACCCTGGTCGGCAAACTTATCTTTTGTCTATTTTGACCTTGCATAGCGTAGCAGCTTCTCTTTGCATGTGCATATAAGGTAGCCATCTTTGTCTGTAAGCAAGAGTAGAACACTACACCTACTAATATGATAAACACTACTACTACTACTAACATCAATCCAATTCACACTGAAAATGCTTATAACTCCGAAAGTTAGCATTTGACTTGCTAGAGAACCCACCAAGAAGTACATGCTCCAAAAATAATGATGACAATTAATTACACACAGAAGTTTATATCTCCTGGAGACACTGGGTATTTTTTAACAAGATGCTACCACTACTGTAACGCGCCCTACGTGGGGCTTCCCTTGTTCTTGGTTCAGAGGCTGCAGCTAGTTCAGAATGCGGCGGCTCGTCTTCTTACGGGGACGGGCTGCCGGAAGCATATTACACCTGTGCTCCGAGCTCTTCACTAGCTGCCAATAGCATGCCGAGCCAAGTTCAAGATGTTGGTGATGATCTATAAAGCCCTACATGGTCTTGGCCCCTCATACCTTAGGGACTGCCTCGCCCTCCGTGCCCCAGAGCGGCTCCTGCGGTCTGCCGGGGGTGCCTTCCTGGAGGTCCCCAGTGTTAAGCGGGGGGCCACAATGGAGAGGGCATTCTCGGTAGTGGGACCGCGGCTATGGAACTCCCTTCCAGAGGAAACTCGCCTGGCCCCTAGCCTGTTAACATTCCGGCGAAATTGTAAGACCTGGCTGTTAGCCCAGGCCTTTGGGAGGGAGGGTGAGTAGGGTGGGGATTTTTAGTTCCCCCACCTATTTTTGGTTTTAGATTGTATTCTAGCCCTGTTAATATTTTATAATATTTATGATAATTTTAAACTGATTTTATTGTGTTTTAATCCTTGGAAGCCGCCCCGAGCTGCATGGCAGGAGGGACAGGGTAAAAATTTATAAAATAAATAAAATAAATAAATAAATAAATATGTCCACCCATCAATCATGCATCCAACTTCTCATTTGAAGGTGGTATTTGGGGATCCACAATCCCATGAGCCATGCACCAACCACTCATGGCCACGCATGGAGGACTGCCAAAAAAGCCAGAGTGCCCCATGCAGAGCAAGCCAAAAATATGTGTGGCAATGAGCGCCCACACATCCCCTGCTGGTATGAACTGGGGGGGCCACTCAAACCACCTGATAGGTCTGCCAATACCATGGAGAACTACTTTCCTAAACCTAGAGCAATACTGTGGCTGTCAGTGACCTGACTAGCCCCCATGTCCCACTCCATACTGGCAGCCCTTAAAGGATACACAGGCAAAATACAACTCCATGTTCGGTAAACAAAAAACAAAAAAACTGGCATTGGAGGGAACAGTGAACGTGATGGAGGACGGTTGCTCTGAAAGTCAGGTAAGCTCTCGGTCACACCCTGTCCCATGGTGCACAATGCCCCGATGAACCTGCTGGCAAGGATAATGGCGGGCAGTGAGAATGAGGACAGAGGTACATGGTGTTTTATTTTTTTAAAATTTATATCACGCCCTCCTGCTCACAGGGCAGTCCGGGGCGGCGAACAACATGCAATCATTCAAAAAAAAAACCAACAATTTAAACTATTTAAAATACAATACAATTCAGGGAAACCCCCCACCCCTACCCCTCTCCAAAAGCCTGACGAAACAGCCAGGTCTTACATACATGCCAAAAGAGCAGGAGAGTGGGAGCCAACCGAGCCTCCTCTGGGAGCGAATTCCACAGCACAGGAGCATCCACTGAAAAAGATCTAACATCAGTGGCCACCCGCCTCACAAGGGGAACCTCCAAAAAGGCTCCCATGGACGATCTCAAGGGTTGCACGGGCACATGGGGAGTGAGATGGTCCCGCAGATAAGAAGGGCCCAGGCCGTGAAGGGCTTTAAAGGTTAAAACCAGCACCTTGAACCTGGCCCGGTGCTTTATAGGCAGTCAGTGCAGAGCTCGGAGTATTGGTGTCATATGCTCCCTGCGACCCGCCCCCATAAGGAGACGGGCCACAGCATTCTGCACCAGCTGCAGCCTCCGGACCAGCTTCTTGGGCAGCCCCACGTAGAGCGCATTGCAGTAATCCAGCCTCGAGGTGATGAAGGCATGGTTGACAGTGGCAAGGTCTGAGTCTGAGAGTTACGGCCGAAGCCGCCGGACAAGATGTAACTGCCGGAATGTACTCCCCGCCACGGCCACAACCTGAGATTCCAAGCTGAGCTGCGAATCAAGGAGCACACCCAGACTCTGCACTTGAGAGACCATAGGAGGGCGAACCCCCCAACAAGAGGAGATTCAACCACCCCCAGAACCCCCAAGCCCTCGCACACCAACATCACCTCCGTCTTGTCAGGATTCAATTGCAGATGGTTCAACCTCATCCAAGCCCCCACAGCTGACAGGCACTGGGAAAATAAGAAGATTGCATGGCCTGGGTCGATGAAAAAGGAGAGATAGAGCTGAGTGTCATCAGCATACTGATGACACTGCATGCCCTGAAACCCTCTCACGATCTTGCCTAACGGCTGCATATAGTTGTTAAACAAGAGGGGGGACAGAATGGCACCCTGAGGGTCTCCACACGTGAGGTGGATTCCGGCACGGTCCCATAGGCGAGTCACCAACACCTCATGATCGACTGTCGAATGCAGCCAAAATGTCTAGCAGGACCAGTAAGTTCTGACAACCCTGGTGCAACGCCAGATGGAGATCGTCAGCCAAGGCCCCCAATGCAGTCTCCATACCTTACCCAGGCCGAAACTCAGACTGGGAGGAATCAAGGCAACCAATGTGGTCCAGATGTTCCTGGAGCTGCTGTGCCACAGCCTGTTCAACAACCTTCCCTAAAAAGGGAAGGTTAGAGACCGGACGATTTTACTAGCACGTTGTCCATGTTAGGCATTGCCAAACCTTTTCAGCAGACCCTGGCTATGCATCAGCAATGCACTCAGAGTTTGCATGCCTTGTGCACAGGGCTCAGCTTTGTAGAGATTGCCCAACCTCCCTATGTGGATGCATTCTTCATTACTCCCCTATGGTGGCATCACTGTGATGCCCCGTATGGTGGCATTACTCGATCCTCCCTGGGGATCCATTGTCAGAGGTGGGTCCCATGGGCCAGCATGGTGATGTGCTGAAAAGGGGTAGGTAAGCAGTGCATGCATGGAACTGAGGGGCTGTCTCCCATTGATGTTTCATGCAAGCTGGCCTGTTCTTGGGGTGTGCATGGCCTCTTCCCTTCCTCCATTGCTGTCAGCCCTTCCACTCTCAGGCCATTCCATTCAATGTGCTCCGCACTTATATCAAAGAGGTATTGCTGGGTCTGGAGCTGCGGTGGGGAGGGATGTAGCCATAGGGTGTGTGCAAACATTTTTTTGTGCACTGACAGTATCCCCATTTCCATGTTCCTAACCAGAGAAGGTGATTTACCTGCAGCTTCTCCGGGAGGTGGGGTGGGATGCGGCAGCAGCATTGGGAGTCATGGCCCAGACCCTGCAGTGAGCATGTAAGCCTGCCATGTCCTTTTGGCACCACTACCTTACGCATACTTCCCCAACATGGTTACTTTTTCTTACTCATAACATGCACTGGAACCCATGCCCCTGTCTTGCCTATGTGTCTGGGCCCCATGCCCGATGATCCCAAGAGGCTTCTCCCTACTCTGTTGATTTTTGGACACCCCCTCTGTGGGGATCCTGTGGACCAGGTGGGTGTTCCTTCTATGGGAGTTAAAAAGCTTGTGTCCTGCACAGTCCCTGCAACCCCCCTCCCCGCCCCCTTGGTTGAGGCCTTGGGCTTCCTGATGTATTCAGCCCTTGTGAGGTGGCACGGTCCCACCCCAGGTTCAAGGCATGAATTCTAAGCAGTTACTGTAGGCTGGCCATGCATCTTGGCCAAGACTGGTTTAACCTACCTTTCTGCTTCTGCTTTTACAGAGAGGGATCTTCAGCTGGAGCAAGATCTGGAGCTGTTGGAGGTCAGAAACCTCCTGCTCGACATCCACCATTGGCTCCATGTGCTCTCCAGGGAGCAAAGCACTCAGTGGAGTTGGAGAGGGGGCCCAGGACCTTCCCTTCCTATGTAAATAGCTTTGAACTGCCCTTTGTTTTTTTCCATTGCTGTTTGTTGTTAATCCTATTCCTGTTTATTATTCCGTTCTTGTTGTTTTGTTTCACTTTTAATAAATGTTTGTATTTTTCTGACCCTGTGCCGCTATTGTGTGGTTCAATGAGGGTGTGCACCACTCATCTGTTGGGGGGGTGCATATCTATGGCCACTCCCCCTGTTTCCATGTGCACTTCTGCTTCACAATTGGCCAGGACTGGCAGTGGCTGCAGTGGCACCCCAGATCACAGGCAAGACAAGGTTGATGCCTGCTGCGACTTGAAGTTTTCATGTTGTTTCATCAAAGCTGGGGGCAGGCAGCTGGGAAGGGCTTCAGTTGGGTGATATTGTTGGGGGAATGTCTGCCTGTGTGAGATCTATGTGGGGTGGAGGTCAGTCGGTAGTGGTGGTGGAAGTGCGGGGTGAGTGCTTGTGTTGCCACATTGGCCACCCTGGGAGCCCCCCATTAGAATCCCTCCCCACTCACTCCATGTGTGTGGGTGCCCCGCAGCTGTGCCACTCAGCAGCCACGCACCTCTCCTTAAGCCTTACACATTTTAAAATACCCACTTTGTCACTGTTGAAGGATTCAGAGGATGGCTACCGTGTGTTACACTGTGTCAGGGCCTGGTCTTTCCCTGTCATTGCTCCACATGGAACGCAGTTTTGTTTGTTATATGCCAGTGCAATTTAAAAGACGAAGTTGATCCACAGATTTTATGTCCCCCACACTTTACAAGAGGGCATATGTGAAGCAAGCTTACAGAACTACAAATAATTATTTCACTATCAGGATAGCAATTCCCCCAATAGTGGAAGAAAATTAAAATTAAAAACGCCCAGGCCTTTGGGGAGGGTGGGTTAGCGGGTTTTTATCCTCCTACACTTCTTTATTATTCTTTATATTTCTTTGTTGTCCTTTCCCTGTTTTATTTGTGAGATTTTTAGAACCGTTTTAAATGTTTTTAAAAAGCTGTTTTTAAAAAATTTGTTAGCCGCCCCGAACTTCTTGCAGGAGGGGCGGGGTATAAATATATTAAATAAATAAATAAATAAATAAAATTTGAAACATTGATAAATCACTTAGAATGTTTTTTTGTTGTTGTTTTTTTTACAAATACCATCCATATTTTTTGGTGTAGCACTACAGTCAGTAAGATAAGCCTAAATGAGAAAAATATACTACAATTAGCATAGCTGAATACCATATTAGGCACTAGCAAAAAGACATTTAACCCTTATGGAAAGAAACAAAGGCACACAATTTCTTACCTTCTTAAGGTGTGCGTGTGTGTGTGTGTAGCTAACATTTTTATGACTACCATAGAGTTAGCAGTGCCAATCAAAAAGTACCAGTCTTAATTAGGGTACCTACTAAAATAGCAGCTGGAACAACCTGGAAAAAGCACTTACTGTTTCCAGTTTTTCTCACTTTTTGACCTGATGTCTGCTGGATTTGCTACACTATATATATGCTAAGTACAAATGTGTCTATGTACCCACGCTTCCCCTTATGCCTACATAAACTCTTGCATGTCTTAACAAAAGTTATGGGTTGCCCTTTCCCCCCTTTCTCCATCTGTTACAGATTTCTTTGCATGGTAAGGGTTTAACAACAGTAGTACATTGGATATACTTTTTGCCTCACATTGCCAGACAAAGGACACAAACTCAATATTCTTTGGAACACAACAGTTGCAACTTCATTAACTAATATAACATAGTCTGGCTGGACAAAGTTCACATAACTAGGTCCACTGCATTCCTGCTAAGCCTGCCTGTCCAGGTTTACCCCATCTGGGGAACCATGCTCGGGACACTGCCTGTGGTATTCCCACAGAAGGGAGGAGAGTCCCCACACACATCTGGGATCACCAGTACCCTGAGAGGTGGTGCTGTTCCCACTTTTCCTTAGTCTTGTCCCAGGGTGCCATGCTGCAGGTCACACATATATTATTTATATTTATTTATTTTGTCAATTTATATCCTGCCCCTCCTGAGAACAGCTCGGGATGGCTAACAATTTCAAAAACATAAAAATACAAATATAAAAATATATTAAAATACTAATAAAATCACAACAATAAAACACGGCTAGGGTAATACTAAAAATACAATAAATAAGGGTGGCGGGAGATAAAACCCCTCTAGCCCCCCTCCCCAAAGACCTGGGTGAAAAGCCAGGTCTTGCAAATTCACTGGAATGTTAAAAGGCTTGGGGCCAGGTGAGCTTCCTCCAGGAGGGAATTCCAAAGGCACGGCCTGGCCACCGAGAATGCCCTCTCCATTGTGCCCC
The DNA here is from genome assembly GCA_003113815.1 of Sphenodon punctatus. NCBI lineage: Eukaryota > Metazoa > Chordata > Lepidosauria > Sphenodontia > Sphenodontidae > Sphenodon > Sphenodon punctatus. The sequence goes on along the minus strand of QEPC01001041.1, from coordinate 985,586 downwards.
CCCCGCTTAACACGGGGGACCTCCAAGAAGGCANCAAAGGCACGGCCTGGCCACCGAGAATGCCCTCTCCATTGTGCCCCCCCCGCTTAACACGGGGGACCTCCAAGAAGGCACCCCCGGCAGACCGGAGGAGCCTCTCTGGGGTGAGGAAGGTGAGACGATCCCTGAGGTCCGAGGGGCCCAGACCGTGAACATGCCAGCACAGTTGGAGGCATCACTCTTATGGAGATACCGCTTACTGAACCATACCCTAATTATCCTGGATGGGACTCTGGGAAAAAATTCAGTTTCGGTCAATTTCAGTTTCAGTTCTCATGTATTTCAGTTCTTTTTCGATTTCAGTACTATCAGATCTTTTGCATTCATTTTTGTACCAGATTTTTAACATTGCAGTTTTTCAATGCGGGATAAACCACAATGCTAAAAATCCGGTACAAAAGTCAATGCAAAAGATCCAATAGTACCGAAACTGAAAAAGAACCAAAATTTCAGATTAATCCGAAATGGCCATTTTCGAGCACTTTCGGTTTTATCCGAAACCGAAATACCCATCCCTACTAATTATCTTTATCCCTTTTGCACTGGAGCTCTGCCAGGTTGCGACAGGAATTAATTCCCTTCAGTATTTGAATGCACCCATATCTGCTCAAGTTAACCGCTATAAGTGATGGCACTGTAAGGAAGGCAAAACACAAAACAAACCCACAGCAACTCATCTAATCAGTGCTGGAGGAAAAAAATCCTTCCTGGCCCCAAAATGACTTGGCAAGTGACAATGCCCACAGTATCAGTCCAAATGTTAGTTGGGTGCATGGGTGCTCACCAAAGATCCAGGGGGCAGACTGAACCATACAACCCAACACTGAGCGATGCAGCTAGTCAGCAGGCAAGGCTAAGTAAACAAGGCCCCTTCTCACCCACTCCATGCTCCCTCATCCCACCCTTTCCTTCTTCCTCACCTGTTCACTAACATAGCATGACCCCTGTCCTTGCAGAGCGGGAGGGAGGAGCAACAGCCCCCTCCCCCCATGCTCCTTAGTAGAACCTTTCTCCTCCATAAGTGGTGACAGCAAATAGCCAAATACCATCCCCCCCTCACATGGAGTGGGGGATGAGGCTTTGGAGAGCTGTACATTTTATTTTTTCACTGCAACACTTATATATATTACCATGCTTTTCAGCTGTATATGTTGTGTATTTATATTGGTTTTGTTTTCCTGTTGGGAATAGAACCTGTTCTATTCCTAGTGTCCTTGTCTTTGAAATTAGAATGGGGGTAAGATGAAACTGCTTTATAAGGTAAAGAGCCTCACTCTGGCGATATTTATATTAACTTCACTATTCTCAGAAATTTAAAAGGCAAGATGTGAAAATAAATCACGGATAAGAAAGTTCCTTACAGAACTTTAGCTGTGGAAGTGTACCTGCTGATTCCTATGTTTTAGGAATAGTCTTTGCAGTTTTAGGAAATCAGTGCCAGAGCCAGAGAAAATGATATCCTGTGCACAACAGCCGTTTTGGCCTCCTCCTAACATAGGACAGGCACTCGTGACTTGGAGAGCCAAGTTTAGGATTTTTGCTGCCCTAGGCATTCCTGGAGCTGCTGCCCCTTCCCCCCTCCCAAAAGCCACGCCCCCTGTAGTGTTTGGCCAGCTAGTTTCCCTCTGTACAATGACACCCCGTGGCAGATTGATAGAATAGCAGTTGGTGTTATGTTTTGGAGTTCAATAAAGTTGTTGTTCAGTCTGTGTTCCAGCAAGCAAGCAGAGTGCATGTGTCTGAATCTGGGAAGGGTGCTCAAGTAATTATGCTGGGACATCACATCTGGTGACAAGGAAGGTTCTCAAGCCCACCAGAGTCAGCTAGGTAATTGCTTACATTGCATGTGCTTAAAACACTGGATGAGATCAAATTCCTGACTCCTTGGCCCAGCTGATTAGAACTTGCAGTGCAGCACTGGGCCTCATTCCTGCTCATCATGGCTGTCTCAGGCTTACCCAGTTTGCCAGGTTTTGATGTTCATAATTCAGCTGCAACTTTAGGAGTTAAATAGGAAGAGTGGCTGCAATGGTTTGGATATTAAAGATGCCACAAGGAAAAGGGCAATACTTTTACATTATGCTGGTGAGCAAGTCTATGAATTTTTTGACACGTTACCTAATACTGGGGGTCCAGATGACTATGACAGCGCAAAGTTGGCACTGCCAATTATTATAAGCCCAAGAGAAATATAGAATATGACATATATGTCTTTCATCAAACTAAGCAGCAACAAGGTGAGAAACTGGATGAATACCACACAAGGCTCAGAAAGCTGACTGCTACTTGTGAGTTTACAGACCCTGGTAGAGAAAGAAAGTCACAGATCACACAGGGCTGTATTTTTGCAAGGCTCATTTCTGCCACATTTTGAGGGACTTGGAGAGGACTCTCACAAGACTCCTGGACATGGCAAGAGCTTATGAGGTATCTTAAATTCATGCTCAGAAAATGGAAGAAGGGCCAGGAAAGAGTGAAACACAAATGGCAATGACTATAAAAACACCACCACAAAGACAAATCTCATACACCAAGCCTACCAGTGTACCAGATTCCAGAAAATCTATGGTGGTGGCATGTATCCCCACACTAATGTCTGTCCTGCAAGAGGAAAGGTTTACAAGACTTGTGGAAAGCTACACCATTTTGCTAAGGTGTGCAGATCCAGACACAACTTTACAGGCACACAAATCAGGTCAGAAGTACACTACCTTAAACCTCTACAGGAACAGCCAACCCACAAATGACTGAATCACTGGTGATAGCAACTACATCTTTCATATATTACTTCAGTCTTCTAATGCTAGCCTGCCCAGGTGGATGGTACAGCTACATGGCCATCCAGTTTACACCAGAGCATCAGTGGATGTCATTGATATTCAAACATTCAAAGGACTACCACACAGACCAGCCCTTCAGAGAACCAAAGAAAAAGATATATCCCTTCGGAGCTACAAAACCATTGAAGGTGTGTGAAACTTTTCAGTCGCTTATTGCAACTGCAAATAGCTATACCACCAGCATCTTTTAAGTGCTCCCACAAGGGAGTGACCCTTTACTTAGCTAAAATACAGCAGGAGAGCTAAATTTGATCCAAATGATAAATTCATTGGAACAAGATAGTGTTTCCCAAATGATTACGAACTATTCAGACATCTTCCAAGGTACTGGAAAGCTCAAGAACTAACAATATCTATGCAATCTGATTTGATAGCATAGATATGGAACCCAGTGTGCAGTCAATAGTTCAACCCCACAGGCAAATTCCATTTCATGTGCGTAAACAGGTAGAGGAAGAGTTGGAAAGTCTAGAAGCATCAGATATCATTGAAAGAGTGGATGGCCTCACACCGTGGGTTTCCCCTATTGTAATAACCCCACAAGTAAAACAGCCTGGCAAGATTCGATTGTGTCTGGATATGTGGTTACCTAATAAAGCAATCAAATGAGAGAGACATCTTACACCAATGGTTGATGACGTTATCGCTGATTTGCATGGTGCCAGATTTTTTCCAAATTAGCTCTAACATCAGGCTATCATCAGCTTGAATTGCACCAAGACTCTTGATACATCACTACTTTCTCCACACATGTAGGACTCCACAGAGTCAAGCGATTGATCTTTGGAGTAACATCAGCTGCTGAGATATTTCATAATGTCATCAAAGAAACACTCTCAGGACTTACAGGTGTCCGGAGCATCAATGATGATATTTTTGTATTCGGAACCACCCAACATGAGCATGACACAAGTCTGCAAGCTACACTCCAATGGCTCCAAGACAGTAACCTAACTCTGCATAAAGATAAATCTGAATTAAAACAAAACTTGAGTTTTATGGCCATGTTTTCTCTGCTGAGGGACTGTCTTCTGATCCACAAAAAGTAGTCATGATACAAAACACCCAAACTCTGCAAAATAGTGACAAAGTGGAGAACTGCCTAGGACTTGTCACCTACTGTGGTTGCTTCATTCCAGATCTAGCCACTATCACACAACCACTGCATGCATTGATAAAAAAAAAAAAAGGGTCAACCATGGAAGAGGATCAAATAGCTTTAGAGACACTGAAGACTTCACTCACTGGTGATAATATCATGGCATATTTCAATCCAAAGAGGCATACAGAACTCACAGTTGACACCAGGCCAGTTGGTCTTGAAGCTGATTTAGCACAGAGGGACTCACAAACCCTAGACAAGCTTTATGTGATTGCTATGTGAGTAAATCATTATCTCCACCAGATCAGTGATACTCCCAAACTGAGAAGGAAGGACTGGCAATTATTTGGGGTTGTCTTCTTTCCATCTCTACCTGTTCAGTCATCACATTACTATTATTACTGATCATAGACCTCTCCTACCAATCTTCAACAACCCACTCTCAAAACCACCAGCTAGAATTGAAAGATGGCTCTTAAAAATGCAGTAGTATGACTACACAGTATGCTACAAATTGGAGTCAGGAAACCCAACTGACTTCATGTCCCGGCACCCACTGCAATTAACATGCCCTAGGGAGCATGCAGCATCATACATAGCAGAAGTTCACGTGAGCTTGCTATGTCATTTCTCATGCCATTCCAAAGGCCATGACACTCTGAAATCCAACAAGAAACTATGAAAGATGCTGTTCTACAGATGGTGGTAACAACTCTCAGGTGCAATTCATGGACTACTCTCCCTTACCAGGCAAAATTCCTATGAGATCATGACAGGTCAAATCTGCAGAAACTATGCTTTCTGAGAGAGGACCTCACAGTTTCTGAATGGTCGTATCCTACTCCATGACCACAAGATTGTCATCCCCCAGTAACTGTTGGATCATACAATTGCATTAGCCCATGAAGCCCATCAAGGGGTTGTAAAAACAAAAAAGCTTATTTGTGAAAAAGTATGGTTCTCATCAATTGACAGCAAAGTAGAGGAATGTATTAAGTCTTGTTTGTCCAGCCAAGCCACAACCCTGTAACACTCTCAGGCACCATTACAGATGACCAGGCTACCGGCTGCCCCATGGTTGGAAGTCAGTATAGACTTTTGAAATATGCCCAGTGGTGACTATCTATTGATTGTTATGGATGACTTCTCACGGTTTCCAGAAGTAGAAATGGTAACTTCAACCTCAGCCCAAGGCGGTGATCCCTAAACTGGACAAAATATTCACAGCTCTCCGCATACCAAGGATTGTCAAGACTGACAATGGACCTCCATTCAACAGTACCAATTTCACTTCTTTTGTGGGTTACCTGGGGTTCACTGATAGAAAAGTGACACCTCACTGGCCTCAAGCTAATGGATAGGTCGAGAGGTTCATGAGAACCCTCAAAAAGGTCTTTCGAACAGCCTTGATTGAAAACAGGTTGGTGAAGCAAGAGCTGTACAAGTTTCTTCGGAATTATGCTACCTACCACAGTTCCACAGGAATTCACCCTGCAACAGCTTTATTTAACAGACATTTATGAGTTAAACTGCCGTCACTCTCATCTACGGATTCCCAAGTTGAACAAAACCGCATCAGAGAGCGTGACCATTGGGCCAAGAAGATGAAATGCTATGCTGACAAGGGGAAGAAGCCAGTACGACCCACAATATGGACTGGCAACATGATGCTGGTCAAGAATTTAAAACCTGCAAATAAATTTCAGTCTTCATATCTTTCAACTCCATATGTGGTTACACAGAAAAAGGAGACAATGGTCACTGCCCAGTGTGGTGATCATATGGTAACTCGGAACATTTCACACTTCAAACGATTGTCAGCCACAAGGTTCTCAAAGAGAGGAAGAAGATGATGACTTGACTATGATTGATAAAGACACTAATCACCATGAGAAGAGCCTGATCAAAACCTTTAGGAGAATCCTGCATACTGGTATCCCAGGTGGTTGTCAAGAAGGCCACCTACCTACTTACAGGACTATGTTCTGTAGGTCTTAAACAAATAAGTAAAACTGGGGGAAACAAGCAGGTTGGTCTGCAGCACAGTGGCCGACTTCCCTGTGTGCGCCACAGGCTGCGCACACCGGACATCACCGTATTTGCTCTCTGCACTGGGAAAGTTTTCCATAATTAATTTTTGCTGTTCGGTTAAACATGGCATCTATGCCGTGTCTCAGAACACCTGGGAGTCGTGCAGTGCCACTGTTTCTAATGGCGCCCCAGTGACTTCCACTTCACAGAGGAGCATCTGAATCCCTCCCCACGGGTGTTTCCAAGCCCTGCAGGATCAACCTGTGGGAAAAATCCCGCTCATCCTGTAAGGTTAGAGTTGGCTACCTTTAAGTGGCAAATAATGTCCCATCTAATAAACAACTTTATTTCTACTTAAATTCATGGGTATTCTTTTTCTTTAACCATGCTGAAGAGGGTGTATTTCTGTGTGACACATTAATTTCGTCTGCAATCCTATAGCATTAGCTATCCCACGTTTAAATTCATTTGTCTGGGCATAGCTATGTACCTGTGTAGAAGAACAGCATGCAAAGTTTACTTTTCTGGATTATTTAATTGTTTTCACAGCACAGTGCTTCATTCTGGGGGTAGTGGGTGGGGATAAAAACCTCTGTGAATTTAATTAATTCTTCCTTGAAGATAATTTGGATATTATTTATGAGAAATAGCAAGTTTAATGAAGCTCAAATTTGTTTTGACAGTTTGTAGTCATTTTTTAAAAGTTCAAGAAGCTTGCAGCACCTTGATCACCAGCGGGATTATACAGCCCTAATTAATACTTATTGGTGAGCCAAATGTTGTAATAGGGAGAAATCAGTTCCTGTAATGATATCAGTGAGACAGTTAGGTAGTAAGGGGTTGCAGGATTTAGTTCGTTACTGTTGTTTTTAATATTCCTGATATTATTCCTTTTATTTTCAAAGAGGTGATTCATCACAGTCACAAACAAAAATATCAGAAGTATAATAAGCATATCTGTCTCTTACTGTGTGCATGTAAAGTTTCTAACACACTGCAGGCCTGATTTTTTAATGCATCTGTAAGTGTTACTGAAACAACAATCACACCAGCAAAACACAGAATGGCTCTTTCTGTTCTCCTTTGCTGCTCTTAGATGGTGAAGTTAGTGACAGAGGATATTTTAAAACATCGAAAACAAAAGAGAGGAGCCCAAAAGCTGTTCCCCAATTGCTTGTGGATGGCCAAAAAACTTCAATATGAAATATATACCCAAATCTTTATTATGACTCAAAACTATTGCTAAAAGTCAAGTTGTTGTGAACAAGCTGGATATGGTTTGGTTAACATCAAAAGTATGCAGTGTGTGTTGCCTACAATGCATTAACATCAAAATTAAGCAGTGTATGATGCATGCAATGCAACAAATACATGCATTGTATTTATGCAATTAAGGGCAATTGCAAATACAATATCCAATTGGTAGACACCAATACAATGCAATATATACATGTAATAAATAAATGCAATAATCCAATTGGTGGAATCCAAAGTCCAATAGTTGGAAGCCAAAGTCCAAACGCGTTTCAGGGATTCCTCCCCTTCTTCTATGGACAATCAAATTCCAGACCTGTGTGGAGTCACCGAACATCCTGCACACTTACTCCATATGCAAATGCTGCAGATTTTACCTCAAGCCCTGTGTGCACTGGGTAGGATTTACCCCTATGGACAAAAAAACAGATGAACCGCGGGCCATTGTATCTGGCAGATGCTGCAAGAATTGCCCCAAACTCAATGAATTACCTGCAGGCACTCTTGTCAGCAGATAGAGCAGCAACCGCCTGGTTCGCTCCAGGGCAATCTCATATGTGCTGTACTTTCTTGCATGAGCCAAAGAGCTGGATCTCCTATTTCTTTTGATCCCCTCTTATACTGGCTTCATGCGTGGCTGATAGACATAAAGGGCATTCATTTGAGCTCCCTCAATTAAGGGCAACTGCAACCAAAATTAGTAAGTTATTAAACCACTCCTCACATTGGCTATATGCATGGCTGGCAGAAATAAATGAAAGGGATTCATTAAGAACTCCCCTTAACTGACAATCAAAATTAACAAGCTATATACCGCTACCTGCCCACCAGCCCTCTGGAGAAGAAAGGACATGCAGTTTGCCCTGTACAGCCCTTGCTTGAAAACTCCCCTTTGCTGGCAGTCAAAATTCACGAGCTTTGGAGGGGAAAGGAAACACAGTGCACTCTGTGCAGCCTTTGCTTGTCCCATCTTGTCCACCTGGGAGCAGACCCTTGCAAAATTGCCCCCAGAGGTGTTATTGCTTACCATCTGCGTCTCACCTCCACCTCACTCGCTATATGCAGCATCAATGCTGATGGCCAGAAATCACCTAGGAGTCTCTCATATTGATCATTATATATTAACACCAGGCTTGTGATGCCTACTGACTTAGTCTGGGCTGGTGGGAGATTCTGATTACCCTGCTCTGTAGCTGGTTGCTCATCTATCCTGATTGCTTTGTTGCCCAACAAATTGCTGTCACATTCCTTTGTGTGAAAGTTTACATGATTGGCTCTCCAAATCACCTAATAAGCTACCTAATGGTACAAGCTGTTGATTGCACCGCTGACGAATTCCCATTCATACTGATCTTCTGCGAATCCACACGAGTGTGGAAATTGTCAATAAACACTATGAAACAACATAATACACAATATAAAATGCCATATCCTATGCACTCATTGATCCTTTCTCCCATGGCCATTTACATCCACAATCTACTACCACAACACCATGGAACATACCCCATGTGTTGTAACAAACTGGTGTCAATTCACCTTATTACAATGCGTATGCAACATATTGTATTAACCCCATGAATACCATGACCAAATGACCCATATCCTTTTCTGGGTTACTACAGAAAAACTGTCCAGGAATTGTTGTCATTTAAACCTAATGGATGAAGAGACTGCAGCCTGAAGATCCAATATGTTTCCCTTCTTTGTAATGCTGTTGTGTTTGTGTATATAAAGATGCTCCTCTCTTTTGTTTTTAGTGCTGCACTATCCGGTGGATAGCAGAGAGAGCTTCTTTACTAGGGATGGGCGAACGCGGTTCGGTAGTTCGGTGTTCGGCCCGAACTCGGCCTGTTTGGACAACC
>QEPC01001041.1:940097-963193 GCA_003113815.1 Sphenodon punctatus | reverse complement strand
AGGGCAGGGAGGGAGTTCCAGGCATGCGGGGCAGCGAGGGAGAAGGAACGAAGGTGGTTGGGGGAGCAGGGGACACGTGGGAGGGTGAGGGAGGGGATGGGAGAGGAGCAGAGGGCTCAAACAGGGGATCAGAGGGAGATCAGGACATGGACGTGGGGGGGGGGGACAAGGTTGTGAAAGGCTTTGTAGGTGAAGACGAGGAGCTTGTGCAGAATACACTCAGGAAGAGGGAGCCAGTGGAGATAGGAGAGGAGCAGCTGCACATGGTCAAAGCGACAGGCTAGGAGGATGATCCTGGCAGCATTGTTTTGAAGAGAGATGAGGGAAGAGAGGTGAGAGTGAGGAAGGCCAGCGAGGAGGAGGTCACAATAGTCAAGGCATAAGGTGACTAGGGTGTGGATGAGAGTTTTGGCAGAGGAGGCAGACAGAAAAGGGTGGATCTTAGCAATGTTGTGGAGGGAGAAGCGGCAGGATTTGGCAACGGAGTCAATGTAGGTTTTGAAGGTAATGTGCGAGTCGAAGATGAAGCCCAAGCTATGGGCTTGGGGGATGGGGAGGATGGAGATTCCGTCAATGGCAATTAACAGGGAAGAGGGAGAGGAAGGATAGAGAGGGAAGATAAGGAGTTCAGTTTTTGTCATGTTCAGTTTGAGTTGGCGTTGAGACATCCAGGTGGAGATATCAGAGAGACAGTTGGTGAGACAAGCTTGAACAGAGGGAAGGGGTGGAGAGACAGAGTTGAGTGTCATCAGCGTATAGGTGGTATTGGAAACGTGGGAGGCAATGAGTTTGCCTTGGGATTGGGTGTAGATAGAGAAGAGGAGAGGCCCAAGGACCGAGCCTAGGAGGAGGGGGAAGAGTTAGGAAAAGATACATTGAAGGAGCGGTCAGAAAGGTAGGAGGAGAACCAGTCGAGGACAGAGTCCTGGAATCCCTGGCAGTGAAGCGATTCAAGCAGGAGCGAGTTGTCTACAGTGTTGAAGGCATCAGAGAGATCAAGGAGGACAAGAATAGAGTAAAGACAGTTGGATTTAACCACCAGAGGATCATTGGTGATCTTAGTCAGAGAGGTTTCAGTGGAGTGAAGGGGGTGGAAGCCAGATTGGAGGGGGTCAAGGGAGGAGTTGGTGGAGAGGAGGTTGAGTATCATTGCTTGAACAGCGGACTTCAGAACTATCAGAAGAATTTGCTAAGGCTCGCAACCACTATGCTGAACAGCTTGCAAGAAAGTTGTTTAAGGGCCTGAATGAGAAGTACCTAATAGAAATGAAAAGTACATGTCATGTCTGGGTCTCCCTCTTTCTCGATCCTTGCTTACTGTTTAAGAGGGGATGATAAGAGCACTGTAGCTATTGTGAAAACCAATGTTTTCTGCCAGTTAGAGGACAAACTTTGTCAGCTGATGCCAGAGCAGGAAGCAGTGCCAGAGGAGGTGGGTTTGTTGTCCCCTACATCATGACGTTATCATGGCGAGCATCCTGTACAACAGGACAGACCTCATGATTTGGGAAATCTATAGGAACTAATCCCAAGATATGGAAGGGGAAAACCCATACCATCTAGGAGGATAGCAGCTACAAAGGAACAGACAGAAACCTTGTGCAAACAGTCAGTAGACCCAGAGGAACCTTCCTAGGCCCAGAAATTGGAATACTAGCAAGGGAAGAGGAATAACTGGCCTGTGTTTTACCAGCTTGCTGCTGCTCAGCTGCTCAGCTGGGATGCCCACTAAGGGTGCTTTTAAATGAGCCCTCTCCCAAACGGGAGAGGGCTCAACCCCACGTTCCTCTCTACGATGTGTCTGATGTTCCCAAGAGTATCAGACACGTCGCCGAGAGTATGTGCGCATGCATGTCCTTCTGCACATGCGCAATCTGCTAAGGAACCCGGAAGTGCGGGTTAAAGCCGGCACATCAGCGATCCGCCTTGAAGGGGGCAGGATCGCTGGGCCAGCTTGACACGGAGGAGACTCGGCTGCGCTCCGCGTCGGGCATTTCATTTCATTCATTCATTTATTTATTTGTTTAGCCATTCGGCCATAACAACATAAAATATAACTACTAAAACATCAAGAGAAAAACAAACATGAAATACAATAAGTAACATATTTAACATTTGGCTATTACACACCTTCAAATCTCTAATCTAATTTATTGTTGGCCTGTGGCCAAACATAATACTCCCAATAATAATACTCATAATCTGTGCACTACAATAAATTATACAAGTTACATATTCCTAACACAATTAAAATAATAAAAACAAATAAAAGGATTTTCACAACTTACAACCCATTCCAGAAATGAAATTTAGACAATAAGGACAGGGCCAAAGTACCCCTGATGATACATGATTATGAACATTTGGGTCCGCTGGGGAGATAGATCTCTGTCTTCCCAAACCCCTTGAAATTGCAAACAGCTTGCACTATAACAACCTCTTAATTTATGGCCAGAACCCCCAATTGAGACCAAATTGAAGGGGCATGGGGGACAAGCCCCCTCCTTCTGTAATACCCTATAACCATAGCCTGCTACTAGCCTTTGGAGGTAACTAGATGACTTTCCCTTCCCTTAGTTGTAACGGCAGGCAATGCCCCTGCAATTTAAACTCCCACTAATCTGCCGCGTCGGGCATTTAAACGGATGGTCTCAATGGCAGCTGTTAAAGGGCTCAACCGCCATTTCCATCTTGTTTAAAAGCGCCCTAAGTTATGTCCCATTGAACAACTGTTTAGTCTTGAAGGAAACATTGTGGGTGCAAAGGTATGTACCTTGAGTTCATCCATGAAAAGTGAGTATATCCCTGAGGGTGAGATCTCACTGCTCTCACTTTCAGAGCTGGACCTTGGTGAGATGGTACACACAGGAGATCCTTTGACCAAACCTGATCCAGATGAGAATGCCTGTGAGGGAGTTTTTGAGCACTGAGCAATTTCTTAAGTTCAGGTTGTTAAAAGACTATAACTTTGAGCATGTATGTTTTGTGTAATAATTGCCTCTGCTTGCTCTGAACTTCTCTAAGGTCACATTTTGTCAGCCTAGGAACATGGTGGGTGGGGTCAGGTTGACTCAGATGTGATTAGGTAGCACATGTCATGATGATGACGTGACATGAGTACTAATTTCTGTGTTTAACAAGTTTTATGTTATTGTTAAATAAAACAAATTTTTCAGGTTTGTAATTGATGTTTGAGGTTACCAAATATCTTCCATTGGTTGCGTTGTGGTAGTTGCATGCGCTATTTGTCCAAGACATCTACTCCATGCCCCTTTTGTGCTGTGACTACAGTACGTGGCAGAAGTTAATAATATACTGCAAAAGCAGCTGTCTTAAATCAATATTACTTCTTCTTGTGATCATTAAATTAATTATACCTGCCCTATTTGAAAGATGCCTCAGGGAGCCTTCTAATAAGCAATCTTCACTTCAGGCAAACTCCAGATCCTCCTCTCTTACAGGGCCAAGCAGCATCTTGAAGCAGTAGGATGGGTGAGGACTTTTGCAGAAAGTAAAGTGTCATATGACTAACAAATACAAGCATCCTGGTGACATTCCCATCAATGGATGTAGAGTTAGTTTTGAGTTTTGATTTTGCCATACAACCTAGCTGTGCCATACAACTTCACTCTGCAGGCCTGTACAGAAAGAATAAATGTGCATGTTATTTGTATATTCATATCCTTTTTAAGAAAGGAAAATGTGATTCAAATTTTACATGATTTACACATTCCTGTTCTTGATCACTGAAGGCATATATCTGTTCTTTCTGGCTTTTTCGAGAGTGTCAACTGTACTTTGCTGAGGAAATCTGCTGTGGGTGGACAAGGTTCTATTGTCACTTTGGTCACAATAACAAATTTTTACAAACATTACATTAGAAAATGAAATGGTTCCATAAGGATTGTGGAGTCTTGCATTGCTATCCTCAGTCTTATTTAGGGGTGTAAAATTCGTCTTGGTTTAATTAGTTAAAAAAAGGAATGGAGCCCCATTCATTTTCATAACTAAGGTAATGAAAATGAATGAATAAGCAAACAATATTTATTTGATTTAATTTGTTTTCATTTTTATTTTCTCATTCCATTTATAACTGTTTTTAAAAAATTTTTAAAATGGCCATCAAACCATTCTGTGCTGTGCATTTTCAAAATGGCACTGGCAGTGTCGGTGCCATTTTGGAAAAGGGTCTCGCATGCATAGAATGGTCATGATAGCCATTTTGCGCATGCACATTGATTGTATTTATTAATTGTTATTATTTTATTATTAAAATAAAACAAAACAAAATCATGAATGGGTTGTTTAAAATAATCTCTTTCATGTACGGGTGAGTGAACCTCTTCCCTTTCATTTCCTAATGTAACATTTGTAAAATGTTTTATTGTGACCAAGGTGGGACAAGGGGAACTGGAGGAGGAGGAGGAGGAGGAGGACAACTTGTTCACCCACAGTAGATTTTCCCAGCAAAGTAAAGTACAGTTGATGCTCACTAAAAGCCAGAAACAACAAATATTTGACTTCACTGAACTAAGCACAGGTATGTGTAAACCATGTACAATTTGAATCATATCTTCATTTTTTTTAAAAGATATTAATAAATCTGTCAGTGATCTGGCATTACCCACTTCCTGTATATTATGGAAGACTAGAAGCTTTCCCACCATGGCAAGTAGAGGGGAGAAAAATAAGGGGGAAAGGAAAGGGAAAAAAAGCTTGGAGAAGAGGAAGGCTGGGGATTTATTTCACTGTACAAAAAATAGGTCAAAATCTTGTGTAGTTTGTCTTGTGTCTGTGTCCTACATCTTATGTCTATCCTCCTACTCCCATGTTTGTCAGTGATTAACTTATCTTAAACCCTACCCTATCTATAATAAAATGGAAACAACAAGACTACAGTGCACCTGAAACACATGAAAAAGGAAGAGGGAATGATGATGATGACTATCTAGTCACCCTACCTTGGGGGAGCCTCAGACTCAGGGGACACCTGGAAACAAGCTAATTTCTGGGGACACGGTATGGGAGGTAAAGCACATACACCCCATGCTCCCTGCCAGTGCCCAATGCCCTGCTCAACATCTGCTTACGCTGTATGAGAAAGTGGCAATAAGCATCTATTGCCTCCCTCTGCTGCCTCAGATACTGGACATATGCCTGGGACTGGTACTGCCTATTGCCAATGACACTGTATGACTGTTTGAGGCAGTCCTGTGATTTCCTTAGGCCTTGCAATAACGTGTTGTCTGAATCCAGATCCTGGAAAAAGGCCGCCAGCTCCTCAGGTAGAGCTGAAATGAGTACCCTCCAAAACAGATACAACTATTGAATATGTACTACCTGATCTTCCATTTATTATTATTATTTATTCACAATCATTACCCATTTTGGATTTAAAAGAGAGATTGTGTGTATGCCTACTTGTTATTTTATCAGTCAGTTGTTAGAGAGGGGCTTGGGCAAGCAGAAAACCTGTGATCCTTGGCACAGATGTCCCAAAACAGAACAGTTGAGCCACACCAGAGGGCCCTTTCAAGGTGCTAACTGTAAACTCTTTTATATGATCAATATACAATGCTTGTTCTCACGATCAATGTCGATAGGCCCAGATAGAAGTTGTTTGAGTCTAGTAGCTCTCCTGGCAGGAAGAGCTGTGGAAAGGTTGGTGGTTTAAAGCTCCTGTAGGCAAAAAAACCCTATGGAAGCATCAGTGAATCTATCCCAGAGGAATCAAACCCTATATTATTGTTTGCCAAAGTAAACTTATAAATGCAAGACATCACACCTTGAGTTTATTATACAGTAGGGATGAGACATCGGGCAAAAAAACGGCTACCGGTTTTACCGGTTACCGGATTGCAAAAACAAGTTTACCAAATTAAAACTGGTTTACCGGTGCCGCATCTATTGCATTGATTTCAATGGGGAACTGTCAGTGTCCCCATTGAAATTAATGGGGGGGGAAAAACAATCCCTTCTGCTCCCAGGCTGTGTGGGTGGGAGAGGGGGACACCCCCCACCCACCATGGCCAGTCTGGATTTTTTTTAAAAAAAACCAATTCCCCGAAGTCCCTGGCTCCGGGCCACCACTGGCAACCCGGAGCCCGCACCAGCAGGTAGGTACTAGGGTGATCCCTGGGGTGGGAGGTGGTTTAATACACACACACACCCCAAGGATCACCTACCTTTGGCAGTCTGGGCGGCGGCGGCAGCATGGCAGTCCGGTGGCTTCAGCGCTGGCTGTGGCTGCCGGCTTCAGCACTTACTAGGCCTTCCACCACCGCTGCCGCCCGGAGCACCAAAGGTAGGTGATCCCTGGTGGGGGGGGGGAATGATCCCTGGGGTGGGGGGGTGTTAAAAACCACCCCCTACTGCAGGTACAGCAAAATACTGGCAGTATCGGATACCGGGGGAACTGAACTTCCCACCCCTACNGTTAAACCACCCCCCACCCCAGGGATCACCCTAGTACCTACCTGCTGGTGTGGGCTCCAGGTCACCGGTGGCGGCCTGGAGCCAGGGACTTTGGGGAATTGTTTTTTAAAAAAAAAAATCCAGGCTGGTGGGCAAGGTGGGTGGGGGATGTCCCGTCTTCCACCCGCACAGCCTGGACGGAGGAGGGAAAAGTGGTTGGGGTTTTTTTCTTTCTTTTTTTACATTGTGGCCATTCATTTCAATGGCCAAAATGTAAAACAATCCGGCACGGGGAACTGGTACCGGTACCCCCAATATCTGGATTAATCCGATACTGCAGGTACAGCAAAATACTGGCAGTATCGGATACCAGATAATCCGAACTTCCCACCCCTATTATACAGTCCAGATTTAAACCCTTTGCTTATCAAAGAGCCAGTGTGGTGTAATGAACAAGGTACTGGACTTCAACCTAGGGACCAGGGTTTGAATCTCACCCTGGCCAATGAACTTACTGGGTAGCCTTGGGAAAGTTACAACCTCTCAGCCTCAGTTCTGCAGCTGTAAAATGGGAATATATGTGTGTTTGTCTTTCCCTGTGTGTTCCATTCATCCTTGTCCATCTTAGATTGTAAAAAAACTTGGCAAGGACATGCGTACACTTAGTAGCACTCTAGAAATTATAAGTAGTAGTAGCAGCAGTCTCCTGTGCCCTTGGGCTTAAACGTGAGCAAGTGCTCCAACTCCACAGGAAAATAACAACCTTTCAGGAGCACTGTCAAGTATTGGTCACTGCTTCATCAGTCTCTGACAATTCTGTGCTTCTGCAATTGTCAATATCTGTGCCTGTGCTTTTTCTGGCATTTTTAATCACTTTCCAGCATTTTCTGTCACTTCCTGGGACTTTTATAGCAATTTCTAGGACTTCTCTGGCACTTTGCCAACACTTTTGTATCTCCACAGCCGCTGGGGGTGTGCGTGGGGTGCATTCAAGGCTTGGGAACGGCCCTGCAGCAGTTCTGTTCAACTCATGAAAAATAACAACAAATGGCTAAAACAGCAGAAAAGCCAATAAGTTTCTGCATTGTGTAAATGACCTACTTCTGACGGAAACAGCATTTGCCATAACTTTTCATTTCGGATCTAGTGTGCCCTAGTCTGCCAGGAGAGCTATAGGAGAAACAGTTAGTTGGAATGTTTTGGTCAGCCAGCAGGGTAGGACACTATATAATGCCTAGAATACTTGATAATTGTCTGTAAGGGTACTACAGGTGCAGTTGTGGTATGGCTGGATAACTGCATTTTGTGTTTGCTAGAACCCATAACCCAGGGGTTATGTTTCCTTTTTCAACAAAATAAACTCTCAGCTCCTATTAACCCTAATGGATGTAGAAGGCAACCAGAGCTGTGAAAGTAGGAGAGCTACTAGAGAAGCTTTGGTTATGAGGATGAGCACTGCATGTTGGTCATATACAGGGTTTATAGGGATGAGCGAACACGGTTCGTAGGTTCGGAGTTTGGCCCGAACTCGGCCTGTTCGGACGACCAAAGCTGAACCGAACCTGAATCTGAACAAGAACTGAACGAACCGAACTAAATCGGAATGTCGAAATGACCGAACTGTTCGGTCAGTTCGGGTCGTGTCCGGGTGGCAAAAACGTGTCACTGGAAGGCAAAACGTGACAAGGAGGGGGATTCAGCTGAGGAGCAGACTTCCAGGCAACAGGGGTGGAGAGGCTTGGAGTAACAGCCAGCCTGCCCAATCACCATCCCTTTTCGCCTCAGACCACTGGTTTTGCAGTCTGCGATTGGCCATGAGCTAGACTGCAAGGAGCCAATGGGGTTTGTGGTGAGGTGGGCTCAGCATGAAACAAAACTGATTGCCTCCACCCTTCCCAACACCTTCTAGCTAGTCACTGTTCCTGAACAGCAGGCGTTTCAGAAGGCTCCCTCTCCCAGCAGTTTTTGTGCCTTCCTATTCCTAATCCATTGCCATCCTCTACCTATTTCACCCATCCAACCCATTTACCTCCATATTATCATTTATTTATATTATATTAGATATATTTGGGTGTTATATTTTGTTTTTACTCCTCCCTGTGTTCCCTGTGTTCAATCTTCCTTCCTCCCTCCCCGCTCCATTGAATCCTTTCCCTCTCCCTCTTATTCCATTCCTGATTCCCTTCCCCTGTTTTAAGTTTTGGTTTTATTTAGAGTAGGATTATTATTAGATTGATTTTCATTTCAGCTTTGTACCCTTCCCTGTGTTCTTTGTGTTTGCACCTGTGTAATATTGTGTATATATAGATAGACAGTTATTAGATAGATACTTACTAGATAGATATACATAGTAGTTAGCTTAGTTATAGAGATAGCTAGAGATACAGTGTGTTTGAAGGAAAAGGCCTTTGTAGTTAACTATTAGGATATTACATTTAGTTCAATAGGTTTTAGAATAGTTAATAGCAGTTAGATTTAGTGTAGAGATAGATATATATAAAAAAGAAACAGCCACTCCAGCCCCAGGATCTCCATCAGGGTTCTGGGGCCTACATTACTGGCAGGGAGGTCTGTGGCCAATATGTATCTAGAGGCTGCCACTCTAGCCCCAGAATCTACTATCACACAGAGGCATGTCATTCCAACACATCAAGAAACAGCCACTCCAGCCCCAAGACCCACCGTCAGGGTTCTGAGGCCACGTTACAGGCAGGGAGGGCTGTGGCCAATATGTATCTAGAAGCTGCCACTCTAGCTCCAGGACCCACCGTCATGGGTCTGGGGTCATCATGCCTCACACAGAGAGCCTTTTTCCGAACGCCCAAACCGAACTGCCGAACCCGAATGCCGCGGCCAGACCGAACAGCCGAACCGAACCAAACGGCCCAACTCGAACCGCGATCTGTTCACCCATCCCTAAGTGTTTACAGTTAGTGCCTTGAAAGGGCCTTTCTGGTGCAGCTCAGCTGTTCTGCTTTGGCACAGCTATGCCAAGCGTCCTGGATTCTATGCTGTAATCTACTTGCCCAAGCCCCTTTATATTATCAGGGGGCTTATAAAATAAGTGAATGTTTTACACACTCCCACCCCCTATTTTAAATCCAAAAGGGCTAGGCAACTGCTCATTTCTATTGCAGGTATAGGGACAGGTACTTGAAGGATTACCTGAAAATTCAGATATTACTTGTGGGTAATACATTCACTACTTGCTTCAGCTCTGTCCTCAGGCTCATCCTCCTCTGCCACATCACCAGGCTGGGGAAGAGAAGCTGGAGAACGAGATGCCAAAGAGAAGGACAGTGGGTTTTGTCTCCCCTGAGCCCTCTGCTGCTCCCTACCCATTATCTTCCAGCTGCAGTGGTGATGGTGGGCAGTAGGATATTATCTGCCAGCACACCACAAGGGTACCCTTATTTCATGCATCCAGGTGAGGTGACTGATCAGCCCAGTGGTACTGCCTCTGGACCCTCGCAAGACCCTCTGGTTGTAAATATTGCAGCATGTATACTCAAGGGGCCTGCCTACTGGCTGGGAGAAGTACTCCCACTGTCCACACAGGTGATGCCTTTCTCCATTGTGCTCTTGGCTGTCTCTGTTCCACCACTTCTGACTTCTGTACAGACTCAGAGCCACTCCTGCTGTGTCTGTCTCCTTCCACTGAAAAATGTTGAAATCCTATGCCTATATATATTTCCTCTATACCTATATAAACTCTGTACCTATGTCATATAGCTATAATATAAATCCTATACCTATGTTATATAAGTATACGTGTGTGTGTGTGTGTGTGTACTCTCCCCCCCACAAGAAACAATCACCTCACACAGCATCACCCTCCACTCACACAGACGACTCCTTCCTTTACCCACAAAGAAAAGAATTGCGTCCGCCCCCTCCCCCGCGGGGGTTGGGGGCGGGAGCCCTTTGCCGCGCCCACCTAAAAAGGGGGCAGGACGGAAAGGGTTAAAGTTTTCCCCGCCGTCGGAGGCTGATGCGGCTCTCCGCGGCGGGGAAAAACAACGGCGCACGGGGAGAGGGGAGGCAGCCTGGTTGCATCAGGCACAGGCTGAGCCTCCCAATTGGCTACAAGGTAGCACGTGACCCCGCCCTGGGCGGGGATCACGAGCAGCGAGACACCGCTCGGGCTCCATTACAGCCCCAGGAGCGGCGAAGAACGGCAGCGCACGTGGCTGCCGGCTGAAGAGAAAAATAAAATTAAATATAAAATTAAATAAGGAAAGGGAGTCCCTGCAATGGGGAAGAGCAAAAAGAATGCCGCAGGAGCGGCGAAGAAAAGGAAGGTGGGGACCACCCAATTAAATGTACCCCAGGGACCAGGGGAAATTGAAGGGGGGGAGGCAGCAGCGGGGAGTTCGGAGGGGCAGCCCCTGATCCCCCCTCAAGAAAGAGGTGCAAGTGGCACCCCGGGGCAGAGTGTGGGGGAGGAAACCCCCATGGCACTCAGGATGGCAGGGTGTGAAGCCCTGCTTCGCCAGCTTACGGAGGGGGTGGGGGGTAACCCATTCACACCCCCTTGCCCACCCCCCCTGCAATTGAGTGACCAGCAGCAGGCTGGCCCATCACATGTTCTGATGGGCACAGCCAATGTGGAGGGGGCACCCTCTGCACAACACCCCCCCCTACGGCGTGGGGGGCGCCCTATTAACCTCCCAGCTCGTTATGCTGGTGAGGTTGCTCAGGGTTCAGNCTCCCTCCCCGCTCCATTGAATCCTTTCCCTCTCCCTCTTATTCCATTCCTGATTCCCTTCCCCTGTTTTAAGTTTTGGTTTTATTTAGAGTAGGATTATTATTAGATTGATTTTCATTTCAGCTTTGTACCCTTCCCTGTGTTCTTTGTGTTTGCACCTGTGTAATATTGTGTATATATAGATAGACAGTTATTAGATAGATACTTACTAGATAGATATACATAGTAGTTAGCTTAGTTATAGAGATAGCTAGAGATACAGTGTGTTTGAAGGAAAAGGCCTTTGTAGTTAACTATTAGGATATTACATTTAGTTCAATAGGTTTTAGAATAGTTAATAGCAGTTAGATTTAGTGTAGAGATAGATATATATAAAAAAGAAACAGCCACTCCAGCCCCAGGATCTCCATCAGGGTTCTGGGGCCTACATTACTGGCAGGGAGGTCTGTGGCCAATATGTATCTAGAGGCTGCCACTCTAGCCCCAGAATCTACTATCACACAGAGGCATGTCATTCCAACACATCAAGAAACAGCCACTCCAGCCCCAAGACCCACCGTCAGGGTTCTGAGGCCACGTTACAGGCAGGGAGGGCTGTGGCCAATATGTATCTAGAAGCTGCCACTCTAGCTCCAGGACCCACCGTCATGGGTCTGGGGTCATCATGCCTCACACAGAGAGCCTTTTTCCGAACGCCCAAACCGAACTGCCGAACCCGAATGCCGCGGCCAGACCGAACAGCCGAACCGAACCAAACGGCCCAACTCGAACCGCGATCTGTTCACCCATCCCTAAGTGTTTACAGTTAGTGCCTTGAAAGGGCCTTTCTGGTGCAGCTCAGCTGTTCTGCTTTGGCACAGCTATGCCAAGCGTCCTGGATTCTATGCTGTAATCTACTTGCCCAAGCCCCTTTATATTATCAGGGGGCTTATAAAATAAGTGAATTTTTTACACACTCCCACCCCCTATTTTAAATCCAAAAGGGCTAGGCAACTGCTCATTTCTATTGCAGGTATAGGGACAGGTACTTGAAGGATTACCTGAAAATTCAGATATTACTTGTGGGTAATACATTCACTACTTGCTTCAGCTCTGTCCTCAGGCTCATCCTCCTCTGCCACATCACCAGGCTGGGGAAGAGAAGCTGGAGAACGAGATGCCAAAGAGAAGGACAGTGGGTTTTGTCTCCCCTGAGCCCTCTGCTGCTCCCTACCCATTATCTTCCAGCTGCAGTGGTGATGGTGGGCAGTAGGATATTATCTGCCAGCACACCACAAGGGTACCCTTATTTCATGCATCCAGGTGAGGTGACTGATCAGCCCAGTGGTACTGCCTCTGGACCCTCGCAAGACCCTCTGGTTGTAAATATTGCAGCATGTATACTCAAGGGGCCTGCCTACTGGCTGGGAGAAGTACTCCCACTGTCCACACAGGTGATGCCTTTCTCCATTGTGCTCTTGGCTGTCTCTGTTCCACCACTTCTGACTTCTGTACAGACTCAGAGCCACTCCTGCTGTGTCTGTCTCCTTCCACTGAAAAATGTTGAAATCCTATGCCTATATATATTTCCTCTATACCTATATAAACTCTGTACCTATGTCATATAGCTATAATATAAATCCTATACCTATGTTATATAAGTATACGTGTGTGTGTGTGTGTGTGTACTCTCCCCCCCACAAGAAACAATCACCTCACACAGCATCACCCTCCACTCACACAGACGACTCCTTCCTTTACCCACAAAGAAAAGAATTGCGTCCGCCCCCTCCCCCGCGGGGGTTGGGGGCGGGAGCCCTTTGCCGCGCCCACCTAAAAAGGGGGCAGGACGGAAAGGGTTAAAGTTTTCCCCGCCGTCGGAGGCTGATGCGGCTCTCCGCGGCGGGGAAAAACAACGGCGCACGGGGAGAGGGGAGGCAGCCTGGTTGCATCAGGCACAGGCTGAGCCTCCCAATTGGCTACAAGGTAGCACGTGACCCCGCCCTGGGCGGGGATCACGAGCAGCGAGACACCGCTCGGGCTCCATTACAGCCCCAGGAGCGGCGAAGAACGGCAGCGCACGTGGCTGCCGGCTGAAGAGAAAAATAAAATTAAATATAAAATTAAATAAGGAAAGGGAGTCCCTGCAATGGGGAAGAGCAAAAAGAATGCCGCAGGAGCGGCGAAGAAAAGGAAGGTGGGGACCACCCAATTAAATGTACCCCAGGGACCAGGGGAAATTGAAGGGGGGGAGGCAGCAGCGGGGAGTTCGGAGGGGCAGCCCCTGATCCCCCCTCAAGAAAGAGGTGCAAGTGGCACCCTGGGGCAGAGTGTGGGGGAGGAAACCCCCATGGCACTCAGGATGGCAGGGTGTGAAGCCCTGCTTCGCCAGCTTACGGAGGGGGTGGGGGGTAACCCATTCACACCCCCTTGCCCACCCCCCCTGCAATTGAGTGACCAACAGCAGGCTGGCCCATCACATGTTCTGATGGGCACAGCCAATGTGGAGGGGGCACCCTCTGCACAACACCCCCCCCTACGGCGTGGGGGGCGCCCTATTAACCTCCCAGCTCGTTATGCTGGTGAGGTTGCTCAGGGTTCAGCGCTGCAGGCCGGTAGGGGACAGAGGCCCCCTCGGGGCCCCCCTGCGGGGATATCTGCGGCAGTAAACCTGCAGTCACCGTCGGTGCCTGCGGGGGCCCTGGGAGGGGCAATAACAGCAGGAAGTAGGGGCCCCTACCCAGGGTATTCAGGGCATCTCCCAGTGGATCCCCAATGGCCCTTGCCCTATTCAGGGATCCCACAGCCCACTCAGGTTGCAGCCAGTCAGGGGCAGGCTGCAGAGGCAGCCCCTGCACTGGGCTGGGCTGGGGAGCCTCTTCCCCCCTTTCTCCAGCAGGAACAGCAAGGAGTGGGAGCTGCACGACAGGGACAGGATGATGGAGACCTGAGGCAGCGAATGGACCGGATGGAAAGGGCCCTGCAAATGCTACTGGAGCAGCGGGCCCAAACAGCAGGAGCACAGGCGGCGGTTCAAGCAGTCCAGCCCGCCCCTGATCCAGGTAATACCCCCGCCCCCATTGGAGGGTTGGGCGGGGACAATAGGGTGAACCTTATACAGGCTCCTGCAATGGGAAACATGGGCAATGAGAGAGAGCTAAGGGAGAGCCCCCAGGGTTTTGGGGCAAGGGGTGGAGCAACACAATTAAGTTGGTGGGGTGGGAACTGGGTTCCCGCAGTGATCCCACCACCCCCCCCTCAAGAAGGTAACAGAGCGGGCGGCTCAACCGGGGGGGTGTTTCCCCCGGTGGGTGCGCGGAGCTCACCCGCCCTCGCGGGGCAGGCCTTGCAGGTATGGGCCCCAACACCCATGTCAGCGCTACCTACACTGGGCACGGGGAGTTGGAATCAGCTGACGGCTCTGCCCGCACAGTGTCCCCCGCCCGAGGGCGGGGGCTACTCCGCAGTCTCTGACCCAATCGGGGGGCATTTACTCCCGGCAACGAAGGAGCGAATATGGCGCGGGGAATACATGGACCTGTTTGCCCTCCTGTTTAGTGACCCGATTCTGGATCCCACTGAACAGGAGGACAAGAAAGAAAAGGAGCGCTTTAAGCGCCCCAAAGCAGACCGTAACTGGTCTAATTGGACAGCCGCTTTCTCAATATACATGGGAGTCCTGATCCAGGCATATCCTGCCCGGGCTGCTGACCTCCTAAAGTACGCAGACATTGTGCGACGTGCGTACGAGGCCGGACCAGCGGGCGCATGGCTTCGATACGACGAGGCTTTCCGCCACAGGGCGGCGTATACGCCCGGCCTTAGGTGGGACCTGCATGCGCACGACCTGTGGCTGAACTGCATGAGTGGGGCGGGGAATGTGCCCAGAGCAGATAGTGGCCACTTATTGGCAAAAGGGGGAGCATCGTCAGCAACGGAGTCCTTTCGGGACGAAGGTAAGAAAGGGACGTCCCACTCCGCAGGAGTATGTTGGGAATTTGACCGGTCCGGGCGCTGCTCCCGAGCAACCTGTAAATTTCGTCACACTTGTGCCAACTGTACTGGATACCACGCTGCCTCAGCCTGTCCGAAAGGAAAGGGCGGGGGCAAAAGGAAGCAGTTTCCCTGGGGGCCGGGCAGAGGAGGCCCCAGCGGGAACAACACACCCACACCAAGCAAGGGCGCCAACCCCGGTTAAGGTGGCAGAGCTTGTTAAAGCCCTCCAACCTTACCCGGATCAAACAGAAGCCGAGGGTATAATAGCGGGTTTTCGGGAGGGTTTTCGCATCCCCGCTAGCGAAGTTCATCAGCACCGGTTGTGCGCAAACTTGAAATCTTTAGTCGGGATGGAGGACATAGTCCGAGCAAAAATTCAAAAAGAAAGGGCCGAAGGAAGGGTAGCAGGCCCATTCCCAGCCCCACCTTTTCCTGATATGGTTATATCCCCTTTGGGGGTGGTACCGAAAAAGGCCCCCGGGGAATTTCGGTTAATTCACCACCTGTCGTACCCCCGGGGGGGCTCAGTCAACGATGCGATCCCCAAGGAACTTGCCTCGGTCCGATATGCATCGTTTGACTCAGCGGTAACCCTAGTTAGGTCATTTGGGCCCCGTGCTGTCTTGGGGAAGTGCGACATCAAGTCGGCCTTTCGCTTGCTCCCTGTTCATCCCGACAGTTTTTCTTTGCTCGGGTTTTATTTCGAGGGAGGATATTACTATGACAAGGCCATGCCAATGGGGTGCTCGATTTCGTGCTCCGTCTTCGAGCGTTTCAGCACCCTAGTTGAGTGGATTGTAAAAATCCGGTCAGGAAAAAGAGGAATTACAAAATATCTGGACGATTTCCTCTTCATTGGCCAGACTGATACAAGCGAATGCATTGACTTGATGCGCACTTTCCACGAAGTAGCAGAAAACCTGGGTATCCCTTTAGCTACAGAAAAGACGGAGGGTCCTGCCACCAGACTGACCTATCTCGGTATCGAGCTGGATACCGAGGAGGCTGTTTCCCGCCTTCCCGAGGACAAATTGAAGTCGCTACGGGTCAAGATCAGAGAATGCCTAGGAGCTACCAAAGTCACGGTTCGGCATTTACAATCAATCGTAGGGAGTCTCAACTTTGCCTGCCGAGTGGTTGCGCCGGGGCGGGCCTTCTTGTCCCGCCTCTACGCAAAGTTCGCCGGCAACCCCCCACCACCACCCCACCACCACGTCAGGGTCACCAAGGAGATGAAGGAAGATCTCCAGACCTGGGCCACTTTCCTAGATCGTTTCAACGGCACCAGTTTCTGGAGGGACCAGCTCCTACTGGAAGCGGAGCTGCAGGTGCACTCTGATGCTGCTGGCGGAGCGGGTTTCGGACTGATCTTCAGGGATCGGTGGGTGGCAGCCCCCTGGCCGAGTGACTGGACAGAACAAGGGATCACTAGGGACCTCACCTTTTTGGAATTTTTTCCAATCGTGGTGGCAGTACACCTATGGCCCAACCAGCTGGCAAATCGATCGGTCTTGTTCTGGTGTGACAACCAAGCCGTTGTACACATAATTAACACTCAATCTTCTAGGTCCCCAAGGGTTATGAAGTTAGTAAGGGACTTCGTGCTCACATGTTTGGAATTTAACATCCTGTTCCACGCCAGACATGTGCCAGGTCTGGACAACAGTGTAGCCGATGCCCTTTCTCGCTTCCAGATGGAGCGTTTCCGTCTGCTGGCGCCTCAGGCTCGGTTGAACCCAGATCCGTTGCCGCCGAGGGTGTGGAACCTTGGGTTGTAGAGCTGCACACCACCGTTCTGGGATCTCTTGCGCCCCGAACCAGGACAGCTTACAACAGGGCCTTCAGGGAGTTTCAGTGTTATCAAAGGGAACAGGGTTGGCCACACGGGTTTCCAATCCCGGAACAACAAATGCTGCAATTTGCCATGTCCTTGCGGCGCCAGGGTGCGGCCCCAAGTACAATATCAGGGAAACTTTCCGCCCTGGCCTTTGCAAGCAACCTTGCAGGCCACCCCCCTCCCGACCGGGGGTTTTATGTTAGGCGATTACTGGAGAGTTGGCAGCGGGAAGGGGGGAGGACACAAGACCAGCGGGCCCCAGTCACATTGCAATTACTTTTGGATATTTGTGGGGGGCTGTCCCATGTTTGTTACGATCATTGTGAAGTTTCATTGTTTAATTCATTATTTAAGTTAGCCTTCTTCGGGGCTTTTCGAGTGAGCGAACTGGTAGCGGATTCAGCTAGGGACACATCAGGTAGGGCACTCCAATACAACGATATCAGGATCGGCCCAACATCTATGGCATTGAAAATTCGTCGATCCAAGACAGACCAGAGGGGGAGAGGGCAGGAAGTTAGGCTGAACCGTGTATCAACACACGAGACGTGCCCAGTCCGGGCTACGGAAGCTTACATCGCAGTGCGTGGGTCTGCTGCAGGCTCGTTTTTTAGGCATGCCACTGGGCAACAGGTGACAAGGTATCAATTCACAGCTGTTATGAGGGCTGCGCTAATATATCTAGGATTCCCCCCATCTGCCTACGGCACGCACTCTTTCCGCATAGGGGCGGCAAGCTTTGCCGCAGAAAATGGCATGCCCGAGCAAGGCATTAGGGAAATAGGGCGGTGGAGATCTGGGGCATTCCGGACGTATGTCCGTGGTGCCCCCACCCCCGAGACCCTAACTGTTATTTCATCTCAACAGGTATTGCCCCGAGGCCGCGGAAGAGGGTGTGGATTATCGGCCACAGCCTTGTCCGATGGGCAGGCAAGGCCGCCGGGCAGACGGGATGGGGAACGCAGCTAGGTCTGGCAACGCTGGCACAAATTCACTGGAGGGGTCGTAGCGGGATGAAGTGGCACCAGCTGCTGCCGGCAGTCCACGCCGCTCCCCGAGACCCTCCGCCGGATGTCATAGTAATTCATCTTGGAGAGAATGACATCCCGCATCTGAAGGGTGTCCAGTTAATCAAGAGCGTCAAATCCGACCTATGGGAGATTAAGAAACTCTTCCCTGGTGTCTGCCTCCTCTGGACGGACTTGGTGGAGCGATTATCTTGGGGTCACGGGGTACACCCCCAAAAAATTGACAAAACCCGAAGGACAGTCAATAGGGACATAGTAAAGTGGCTCACCGGCTTGGGAGGCGAGCATGTGGACACCAGAGTGTTGACGCACAAGAAGCCGGCCTTGTACAGGCGAGACGGCGTGCACCTGTCCCCCCAAGGGAATGACCTATACCTGGGGGCCCTAAAGAAAGCTCTGATTCGGTCACTGGAAGGAAGTTAGAGTTAGGTGGGGGTCGGGTTTGTCCGGCTAAACCCGGCGAACCCTTAGTGGCAGGGGTCCAGTACTGTGAGTTAGAGTAGGTAGAGGGGGCATAATTAGGAGTCATCTCTGTAAGAGATGGGGAGGCCCACCTGCCGGAAAGCAGGGGAAGGCAAGCGGCTGGGCAGCCTCCCTGGGAGGGGTGTCGTGCGACGGCGGTAGGGGCAAGTATGGCCCCCCGTCGGCAGGCATCATTCTCCTTACTCACAAGTAAGGTATCCCCTCACGGCCTGTGGCGCCGCTTGGAGGGGAGACGTGTGATCGTCATTGGGGGGGCATTCGAGGGTACATCGAAGCCACCCCTGTTTCAGGTTTTTGGGTACTGTTTTTGGTAATGTTAAAGTACTGGACCCGCATCGCATTAGGCGATTTACCCCCACCTGAATTTGTAGGTTAATTGTTAAATAAAGAGTGCGGCCGTTTAAACCCAGCAAAGCGTCCTGTCTCCTTCGGTGCGTCGGCAAATGGAGGCACTGTTTTTATTCTGTGTTTTGGGGAAGGATGAGTATAAGGTGTGGACCTGCTATTTCACACTGATTGGCTAAGAAATGTGGTAAACAACTAACCAAACCACGGAAGTAAAAGGGTACCCTCAGCAATGCAGTAAGCAGTTAATGAATGTTACACAATAACAGTAAACAGTATATGGTAAATTGGGATGCTATCTCAGTGTTTGGAGAGTAGAGAAATCATATTGGCATCAGGAAACGATCGGGAAATCAATTGCATTTTCTGATGTGGTGAAATTTCTCACCAGCAGCAATTTAACTGCTCATTTCAGCCCTAATATTTACTTACCTATTCCTCACAGAAAGTTGCAAGCAACAATATTTTAATATTTGCTCTGTGCCTTAGAGATGCATATACATTATTAATAGAGACTATGAGAAGGATGGGCGATATTACGGTGCATATCACATAAACTGCAAAACCAAGGCATAATATGGTGAGTTAAGGAAAAGGTAATAGAAGGGTATAAACACCAAAATGGTTAAGATGGAATGGAATTGTTTAGGGTTGTCATGGGATTATACCTAGGAATAATGGGATGGATTTGAGGAAAGGAAAATTTAGATTGATTATAAAGAAAAACCACTAATAGATCTATTTCTCTCTATTAATTTTTTGTTAAAATGCTTCCCCGAGGAGGGAGTGGAATCCCTATTATGCAAGTTATTTTTTAAAAGGCTGTGCAAAACCATCATATAGTACACTACGTCAAAAAAATGCAGTATTATTGAGGATACAGATAAGTGAAGATGAAGAAGACCAAGTGGGCCAAATATCATGCTGGCCCACTGAAATAAACTAGCACAAGAATGCATTTCTGTGAAATATTGACCTATTATTAATCCATCATGTCAGACCCTCCATTGATAGTACAAGTACAATGTGAAACACTGTCCACAATCCTGAAATCAGTTAAAGCTTGTGAATATTTTCTGAATTGCACTTTAGACCTAGGCCTTGTATTACCAAAGGAAGAAATGATATGTTGGCCAATGAGCCAAATCACTGGGACTTCTCAGCAGTGTGACCTAGACAATCTCCTATGCTCAAGGTCAGTGTGATGAACCAAGGCCTCAGACTGGCATCTCTAGGGTTGTAGGGAAGCAGTGGATTGTCACTGGTCTATATAATGCACCTCCATGATTAGAGTGGGTTTTATTTGCCCCCCTCCATTGGGAGAGAGACAAAGGAGAACTTTGGAGGGTGGGAACAGCCGAGCCAGCCCAAAGGGGCTTGGCTTTCCCAATTCTCAGGTCTGCGGTGATCTGACGAGACATGGGAGATGCCATTGAATGAAATAACCCCAAGCTGCCTTAAGCGGACATTTGGGGCTTAGTTAGTAGCAGGTGTCGGTTTCAGCTAGGGTCTGTTAGTATGGCTGGAAAAGGAAGCAAGCATGGGTCTTCAGGGTCTAGGGATGGTGCTCCAAAAAAGAGGAACTGTGTTTCCCGAGATCCCCCTGCACACCTTACCGTGCAAGCTGCGGATCCTGACAATGCAGTGACAGTCGGAGGCTGGGAGGCTTTGAGCAGGATGTTGGGGGTGTATCTGTGGGACAGAAGTGGCAAAGGGGTGGTGTTTGTGGGAAGTTTAGGAGTAAGTGGTGGGGCTGATAAGGCATGTGTGAAGATACGAGGGCAAATTATGTAAATTATACAAATTGGGCCCTCCACCAAAACTTTGTGCATGATCCTACAAACTCTGGGGTCAGCTCTGAAGAATCTTCACCGATTCAAAATGGTGCATTCCTTTCAAACCCTAATTAGTTCATTTTGCTTATGTTGCATGTGCTGCTTTCTAAGATTTGGCTCTGCTGAGACTCAGGCGTGAACTAGAGTAATGCTGAGCTTATTTGTGAAAATTTATAAAGAAAAATGATTTATTAAATATGCTGTTTTGGTCATCTAAACAAATGGAAGAAAGATAAAGGGTTGGGTACGGGGACTTCTTGCATGAGAACATAAGAACATAGAATGCTGGGCTAGAAAAACCATCGGTCTGACTTAGTATGGCAGGCTTGCCATTGGCATTGGCCAATACTGGATGCTACAGGGAAAGCCACAGGACAGTTTATGAAGTCTGCTATCCTTCTAGCATGCATTCAAAACTTGGAGAATTCAGAGATTCAAGAACATCTTAAGCATGACATGCATCCCCATGCCATATTACTAGGGTAGATTACTGCAGTGTGCTCTACATGGGGCTGCCCTTCAGTGAGTGTTTGGAAGCTGAAGC
Source organism: Sphenodon punctatus (assembly GCA_003113815.1). Classification (NCBI taxonomy): domain Eukaryota; kingdom Metazoa; phylum Chordata; class Lepidosauria; order Sphenodontia; family Sphenodontidae; genus Sphenodon; species Sphenodon punctatus. The sequence goes on along the minus strand of QEPC01001041.1, from coordinate 942,024 downwards.
TGGTGCAGAACGTGGTGACCCATGAGCACATTGAACTTGTGCTTTACAGTCTACACTGGCTACCTATAACTTTCCGGGCACATTTCAAGGTGATGGTTTTGACCTTTAAAACCCTAAATGGTCTGGGCCCCACATATCTGAAGGTCTGCCTTTCCTACCATGCTCCACCATGACCTTTGTGGTTGACTGGGAGCATGCTCTTGTGGGTTGCACCTGCCAATCTTGTTCATACAAGGAGGGCCTGCAGAGAGGCATTCTCACTTACTGTTTCAATATTGTGAAATTCCCTTCCCCCGGAGGTCTGTCAGAGCCTAAGCCTGAGCATATTCCAGAGGGAGTGTAGACCCATTTGTTTTTGGCAAAGTATTTACTGGATGGGGATAGGGGTTAGGGTGGTTTTAGAGGTGTGGGTAGGTGATAAGGATTTAAATGTATTTTAATGTATTTTGTGTTTTTATATTGTAAACCACCCTGAGCCATTGGGAAGGGTGGGGTAAAATTAATTTAATTAGAATGTATTTTTAGTCTACTCCTGTCCAAACAACTCTGATCAGTGCATTGGTGCTTTCCTGCTGTACCTGATGTGTACAGCATTCTACAAAGGGTTCTACAAAAATTCAGTAATTAATTCTTATAGCAACCTCATATGACTGGGAAACTGAGCACATGTTGCATTCCAGTTTCTGTGCCAGTATTAGAATTGATTAGTTCCTGTCTTCTCTGATCTTGTGCTTACACTACTAGAAATATTTCTGTCATTCTCAGATTATTGCTGATTAATGGAATATTGACTCACAGAATAAGTGAGCTTTTGGAATCAATGCTATGCCCATTTCAACAAAGATTCCAAAAATGACTGAAGATATCCAGGCATAAGTGACTAAAATCTTTATATAAAGAACTTTGGATCTACAACATTTCTATTTCCATATACACAAAACAGTGTTAGTACATGCATGCACTAAGGCTTTTGTGTTTAACTCCAACTGACTTCAAGATAAGCACATGCCTAATTGTGTTATTGATTCAAGACTTCAGCACAGTGACTAATCTATCAAGACACATGGAAGTCAACCCAAATATTAAAGCGTAGAACTGGGGCAACTTGGCAGGACTGACCTTAAGCAGGGTCAGTAGTGGTCATAGCCCAGGCCCCATGGTCAGAGGCAGCCCCATAGAGAGGCCAGTCCTGGAAGCCTAAGGTCCAGCGCTCCTGAGTCTTTGGGATTTATATTTATTTACTTATGTTACAATTTCTATCTGGCCCCCTCCTGCCTCTGGCAGCTGGGGTGCCTTACAACAAAAACAAAAAAAGCATAAATATAAATAACAATAATATAAATATAAAATATAAAATCAATATACATAAAAAGGTCACAGAATTAAAAAAATAACCCACCCCAGCCCCCTCCTATTACTTACCTACCCCGCATAAAGGCTGGTGAAAGTAGGTTTTACATTGGTGCTGGAAGGAAGAAGATCAGTGGAAAAATTGACCTCTACCAGGAGGGAGTTCCACAGCTGTGGTGTCTTGACCGAGAACGACCACTCCAATGTGGTGCCCTCCCCCCATTCATGGGGACTTCACAAAGGGTTCCCCTGGCCAACCGCAGGGGCCGATCCAGAACCCGGAGGGGGTGAAGCAATCCCACAGATAGATTGGGGCCAGACCATTTAGGGCTTTATAGGTTAAAAGTTAAACTAAAAGCTTGAAATGGACCCGGAAGACTATAGGCAGCCAGTGCAGCAAACAAGGCATAGGTGTTTATATGCTCACTGTGCCCCACCCCTCTAAAGAGGTGGGCCACTGCATTCTGCACCAGCTACTGGAAATGGCCTATTTCTGTGGGACTCTCTCCTCACCCATGATTCTCAGGCACTGGGGTACTTGATTCCTGCCAGACCCCATCCCGCCTCTCCTGACTTT
>QEPC01001041.1:924859-939056 GCA_003113815.1 Sphenodon punctatus | reverse complement strand
GATGTCAGAGAGACAGTTGATGAGACGAGCTTGAACAGAGAGAGAGAGAGGGAGTAGAGAGATAGAGTTGAGTGTCATCAGCATAGAGGTGGTATTGGAAGCCATGGGAGGCAATGAGTTTGCCTAAGGATGTGGTATAGATCAAGAAGAGGAGAGGGCCAAGAACAGAGACTGGAGGAACACCAACTGAGAGGGGGAAGGAGGAGGAGGTGGAGTTGGAGAGAGAGTAAATCATAGGGATATCATAGGGATGTCCGTTCAGGTTCGGACGTTCAATTCGGCTCGGTTCGGTTCATGCATTCGGTTCGTGGGTTCGGGTCGTTCGCCGAGCTCAGGTTCAGCCGTTCGGTTCAGGCATGTTTGGTTCGGTTCAGGCGTTTGGAAAAAGGTATTGTGAGATCCCGTGATCGCATCAGAAACAGGAAATTTGAGTGCGTGCTGAGCTGTGTGGTGAGAGAGTGTGTGTTTGGCTGTCTGGTTGTTTGGTTCATGTGTTTTGACTGTTTGTGTTTGTTTTGGCTGTGTTGTTTTGGCTGGTTGGTGACTGAGTGTTGGCGGGTGACTGTTGTTGGTGGAGTGTCTGTTTTAAAAAAAAAAAAATGGAGAAGAAGGTGACCACCATTAAACACTGGGCCTGGGGGAATGCCAAGGTGGTGGAACTGGTGGTGGAGGAAGAGGTTCCTCCTGCCACTGCTGCTGGACCTTCGGCGGTGGAGGAGGAGCAAGATCCAGCAGGCACAGGAGTTGCTGCCACTGCTGCCAGGTTTGTAAATATTTTTTTTTTACTTTGAGGACAAGAGAGTTAAGGCTCTATCCATTAGAGTGAGCTCACTGGCATGCGGGTGGGTGCGTGGGTGGTGGGCATCAGTCAGGCACAAATAGTGGGCATCAGTGGGTAGCAATGGATGTCTACCACAGAGAAAGAGGGTACTGTAGTGTGGTGGGCTCTAACAGCAGTCAGGCACGAGTACGAACAGCATCCCCACCCAAACATGTGCCTGCCAACCATCTCTAGTAAGGGTCTCCACTCTCCAGTTGCCAATACATCCCTACCTAGCACCCCCAAATAAGGGTGGGATTTGCACGTGCCAGTCAGGGTCTCTCCATTGCTATCCCTAGCATACCCTACCACCCCAAGGAGGGCAGGATTTGCACATGCCAGCAAGGGTCTTTCTAGCTGCCATCCCTAGCACCCCAAGGAGGGCAGGATTTTCACATGCCAGCCAGGGTCACATTTCCCGTTGCCATCCCTAGCACCCCAAGGAGGGAGGACTAGAGGCATCATCATAAATGCACGGTATTAATTGTTTATGTGTTCCTGTTTCAGAAAGGAATCGGATGCCGGCGCTGGTGCCATGCCACGCAGGACACCGAGGCAGAGGTTGGACTTGCCAGTTCCACCCCCAGACTGTCTGGGGGTGGCACTGGCAAGTCCGACCTCTGCTTCGGTGTCCTGCGTGGCATGACACCAGCGCCTGCATCCGATTCCTTTCTGAAACAGGAACACGTAAACAATTAATACCGTGCATTTATGATAATGCCTCTAGTCCTCCCTCCTTGGGGACAAGGTCGGATGTCTGGAGGTTTTATGACAAGGGTGACGGAATTGCCATCTGCAAGGTAAGGCATGGGGGCTGGAACAACAGGGAATGGATTGCCCTATGACCTGTTAGGAATGAAAGTCCCCTGCAGAGAGAGATTGGCCACCCAGTCCACCCACTTGTGGAGACAGAATGCAGGCAGGGCTTGACAGACTATTGGTCTGAAATGGTATGGCACTTCTTATGTTCCTATCTTTTTATGCTCTTTAGATCTGCCAGAATAGATTCAGGCTGCAGCGTGAGGGGACCACATTGGGGCTCATTGCCCATGTGGAAAAGCAGCATGGCAAGAGAGTGAGGCAGCAGCCTGACTCCGTGCATTGACCAGGTGGAACATCAGCCGCCACGCCAGATGAAACGGCGTCAAAGGCCTTCCCCTTCCCCCTCCTCCAGCTCTGCTGAGGAGGCCATCATGGAGGAGTCAGCCACATTAAGGGCTTTTAGGGTCCAAGAGGAGAGGCCCACCAGGGACTGCATGGACAGCCTTAAAAATATGCAGGACCAAAAAGTGGAACATTTTAAGAATCTGGAGGTATGGGAACGCCAGGTCAAGACGTACTCCCAGTACCTCCAGATGGTGATTGAAAGCATGGAGCTCCACCGCCAGTCAGTAACAAAGTGGCAGGAGGCCGTGGCAGGGGCCATTCAATTTGCAAAAGACAAAGGCTACCAAATGCCACAGGACGTGCCCACCCCCAGAGCCCATGAACCTTATATATATATATATATATATATATATATATATATATAATGTTGTTGTTAATAAAAGTTATATTTGTTATTGTTATGAGTTTTGTTTTACCTGTTCAATCTTTGTTTTATCCCTCTGTGCTGAAGTTCAGGCTGGCAGGTGGCAGAATCTCATACAGCTTGTCGATCCCTACCATCAGCACCTGGCACCACATGTAGCGTAGTTAAGGTATTAACCTAACCCAAAGATGTGCCAGGTAGCAGCAGGGTCTCAACTTGCAGACAGCTCCCCAGGAGGGGCAGGGCTTGTGTCTGTGTGGGAGTGCCAGAGAGAAAGAGAGACTGTCTCTTTTGGGAGCGGGCATCCATGGGTGGGTGCGGAGTTGTAGGTTGGGGGTGGGGGAGTCTTGCAGGTGGGTGTCGGTGGCCGCTGGCCAGTCAAGCACAGGCACAAGCAGCAGCAGCACCCAGAATGGAATGACAGACCCTCATGACTGGAATGATGGTCCCAGAATATCGTTTATGGTTCCTGAGATGGGCGGGCATGACTGGCTGCTTCAGGTACAGTGGAATGACAGCCTAAAGCCTATGGGAGTTGAATGATGTCCGTAGAATTAGTGCATGGTTGGGCACGCTTCATTCAATCGTGCGATAGGTGTAGGTGGCAGCATCAGATACAGGAACACACACAGGCAGGCAGGCACATATAATACATTGTGTTATATTCCATATCATTCTGGTAGGCTTGCTGCTGGATGTGGGCATCGGGCGCCTGAGCACAGATGGGAGTTCTTCCTGTTTCTGGCAGGTGGCAGCTTCGGCTGGCTCCACTCCACCCCATCTCTCTCATTCTAGCAGAAATCCTCTCTCTCTCCCCGTCTCTTTTTCTCTGGCCACATAGTGCCTTTCGTTCTCTCTCTCTCTCCATGAAAAGCATGTTGTATAAAGAAAAGTGGAATGACAGTGCCCCATGAGCAGAATGACAGGGCACAAGAACCCTGAGGGTGGGTCCTGGGCTTGGGGTAGAGTGGCATTCCCCAGAAAAGGTGGCCTGGGGGCCATTGACACTAGCATCACCAGACATTGGCTGCCAGGGTACATAACCCTTGGCGTGGGCAGCATATAGGCCAGGGGGCCATTGGCACTATCAGCAGCAGACATTGGTTGCCAGGGTACAGAACCCTTGGCACAGACAGTATATAGGCCTGGGGGACAATAGCACCAGCAGATATTGGTTGCTAGGGTACAGAACCCTTGGCACAGACAGCATATAGGCCTGGGGGCCATTGGCAATCGCATCATTAGACATTGGTTGCCAGGGTACAGAACCCTTGGCAGAGGCAATATATAGGCCGGGGGGCCATTGGCACCAGCAGACATTGGTTGCTAGGGTACAGAACCCTTGGCACAGACAGCATATAGGCCTGGGGGCCATTGGTACCAGCATCACCAAACATTGGTTGCCAGGGTACAGAACCATTAGCACAGACAGCGTATAGGCCTGGGGTCCACTGGCACCAGCATCACCAGACATTAGTTGCCAGGGTACAGAAGCCTTGGCACAGACGCCATATAGGCCTGGCCTGGGGGCCATTGGCACTAGCAGCAGCAGATGTTGGTTGCCAGGGTACAGAACCCTTGGCACATAGGCATATATCATATAGGACTCGGGGCCATTAGCACCAGCAGACATTGGTTGCTAGGGTACAGAACCCTTGACACAGAAAGCATATAGGCCTGGGGGCCATTGGCGCTAGCAGCAGCAGACATTGGTTGCCGGGGCAGGCAGACAGGTGGCGTGGCATGAGTAGCAGTCAAGCAGACTAAGGCAGGGTTTGAGCTTTGTAACCTGGGTGGGTGGGGAAACAGACAGCGTGGCATGAGAGGCAGTACGGCAGGCGGGCTTGGGCAGGCTTTGAGCTAGGCAACCTGGGTGGGCAGACAGGCACCTTGGCATGGGAGGCAGGAAGCCAGACTGAGGCATGCTTTGAGCTTGGAAGCAAGCTGGGCAGGCAGACAGGCAGCATTGCATGAGAGGCAGTAGGGCAGGTAGGCTGGGACATAGGCAGCAGGGCACTCAGATAGTTTAGCAAAGACTGTGCCATGTGAGAGAGCAAGAGCCAGTCAGCATCACATAGCTGGGCAAAGATCATGCAGCCAAAGGCCGGCTGATAGGCTTACAGTTTGTTTCCCAATGCCACCCTGCATCATGAGGTCAGTCAGATAAGGCGGCCGAGGCCATCTACTATGAGAGAGAGGGGGGGGCAGGGCGGGTGCCAGGCATTGGGAGGGAGGAACAGCATCTCAGCAACACAGGAGCAGTAGCCCTAGCCCAGATTGAGGAGGAGGAGGAGCCCCGTCCCGAATGCCCCTAGCATGGGATGGCATGTGCCACAGCGCCATCACTCCTTGTCATGGGGCAGCTCTGGGAATCCCAGCAGTGGAAGGTTCACCTTCAAGAAGAGCAACTACTCCACCAACTTGACCCCCAGTCTCAGGCAGTGCAGCGAGCAAATGTCCCCCGCCACAGAGAACACCCGCTCACTGGGGACACTGGTTGGTGGGCAGGACAGGATACCATTGGCCACTTTCGACAGAGCCGGCCACATGTTGGCCTTGCCGGCCCAGTAGGCCAAGGGATTGCTGATGACATCAATTCATGGCTCCTCCTCCAGGTAGGTCTCTACTGCTGCTGAGGCACCATCATACTCCCTCTGTAGCTCTGGGTGGGCACCACCTGCCTCACTGNTATAATGTTGTTGTTAATAAAAGTTATATTTGTTATTGTTATGAGTTTTGTTTTACCTGTTCAATCTTTGTTTTATCCCTCTGTGCTGAAGTTCAGGCTGGCAGGTGGCAGAATCTCATACAGCTTGTCGATCCCTACCATCAGCACCTGGCACCACATGTAGCGTAGTTAAGGTATTAACCTAACCCAAAGATGTGCCAGGTAGCAGCAGGGTCTCAACTTGCAGACAGCTCCCCAGGAGGGGCAGGGCTTGTGTCTGTGTGGGAGTGCCAGAGAGAAAGAGAGACTGTCTCTTTTGGGAGCGGGCATCCATGGGTGGGTGCGGAGTTGTAGGTTGGGGGTGGGGGAGTCTTGCAGGTGGGTGTCGGTGGCCGCTGGCCAGTCAAGCACAGGCACAAGCAGCAGCAGCACCCAGAATGGAATGACAGACCCTCATGACTGGAATGATGGTCCCAGAATATCGTTTATGGTTCCTGAGATGGGCGGGCATGACTGACTGCTTCAGGTACAGTGGAATGACAGCCTAAAGCCTATGGGAGTTGAATGATGTCCGTAGAATTAGTGCATGGTTGGGCACGCTTCATTCAATCGTGCGATAGGTGTAGGTGGCAGCATCAGATACAGGAACACACACAGGCAGGCAGGCACATATAATACATTGTGTTATATTCCATATCATTCTGGTAGGCTTGCTGCTGGATGTGGGCATCGGGCGCCTGAGCACAGATGGGAGTTCTTCCTGTTTCTGGCAGGTGGCAGCTTCGGCTGGCTCCACTCCACCCCATCTCTCTCATTCTAGCAGAAATCCTCTCTCTCTCCCCGTCTCTTTTTCTCTGGCCACATAGTGCCTTTCGTTCTCTCTCTCTCTCCATGAAAAGCATGTTGTATAAAGAAAAGTGGAATGACAGTGCCCCATGAGCAGAATGACAGGGCACAAGAACCCTGAGGGTGGGTCCTGGGCTTGGGGTAGAGTGGCATTCCCCAGAAAAGGTGGCCTGGGGGCCATTGACACTAGCATCACCAGACATTGGCTGCCAGGGTACATAACCCTTGGCGTGGGCAGCATATAGGCCAGGGGGCCATTGGCACTATCAGCAGCAGACATTGGTTGCCAGGGTACAGAACCCTTGGCACAGACAGTATATAGGCCTGGGGGCCATTGGCACGAGCAGCAGCAGACATTGGTTGCCAGGGTACAGAACCCTTGGCACAGACAGTATATAGGCCTGGGGGACAATAGCACCAGCAGATATTGGTTGCTAGGGTACAGAACCCTTGGCACAGACAGCATATAGGCCTGGGGGCCATTGGCAATCGCATCATTAGACATTGGTTGCCAGGGTACAGAACCCTTGGCAGAGGCAATATATAGGCCGGGGGGCCATTGGCACCAGCAGACATTGGTTGCTAGGGTACAGAACCCTTGGCACAGACAGCATATAGGCCTGGGGGCCATTGGTACCAGCATCACCAAACATTGGTTGCCAGGGTACAGAACCATTAGCACAGACAGCGTATAGGCCTGGGGTCCACTGGCACCAGCATCACCAGACATTAGTTGCCAGGGTACAGAAGCCTTGGCACAGACGCCATATAGGCCTGGCCTGGGGGCCATTGGCACTAGCAGCAGCAGATGTTGGTTGCCAGGGTACAGAACCCTTGGCACATAGGCATATATCATATAGGACTCGGGGCCATTAGCACCAGCAGACATTGGTTGCTAGGGTACAGAACCCTTGACACAGAAAGCATATAGGCCTGGGGGCCATTGGCGCTAGCAGCAGCAGACATTGGTTGCCGGGGCAGGCAGACAGGTGGCGTGGCATGAGTAGCAGTCAAGCAGACTAAGGCAGGGTTTGAGCTTTGTAACCTGGGTGGGTGGGGAAACAGACAGCGTGGCATGAGAGGCAGTACGGCAGGCGGGCTTGGGCAGGCTTTGAGCTAGGCAACCTGGGTGGGCAGACAGGCACCTTGGCATGGGAGGCAGGAAGCCAGACTGAGGCATGCTTTGAGCTTGGAAGCAAGCTGGGCAGGCAGACAGGCAGCATTGCATGAGAGGCAGTAGGGCAGGTAGGCTGGGACATAGGCAGCAGGGCACTCAGATAGTTTAGCAAAGACTGTGCCATGTGAGAGAGCAAGAGCCAGTCAGCATCACATAGCTGGGCAAAGATCATGCAGCCAAAGGCCGGCTGATAGGCTTACAGTTTGTTTCCCAATGCCACCCTGCATCATGAGGTCAGTCAGATAAGGCGGCCGAGGCCATCTACTATGAGAGAGAGGGGGGGGCAGGGCGGGTGCCAGGCATTGGGAGGGAGGAACAGCATCTCAGCAACACAGGAGCAGTAGCCCTAGCCCAGATTGAGGAGGAGGAGGAGCCCCGTCCCGAATGCCCCTAGCATGGGATGGCATGTGCCACAGCGCCATCACTCCTTGTCATGGGGCAGCTCTGGGAATCCCAGCAGTGGAAGGTTCACCTTCAAGAAGAGCAACTACTCCACCAACTTGACCCCCAGTCTCAGGCAGTGCAGCGAGCAAATGTCCCCCGCCACAGAGAACACCCGCTCACTGGGGACACTGGTTGGTGGGCAGGACAGGATACCATTGGCCACTTTCGACAGAGCCGGCCACATGTTGGCCTTGCCGGCCCAGTAGGCCAAGGGATTGCTGATGACATCAATTCATGGCTCCTCCTCCAGGTAGGTCTCTACTGCTGCTGAGGCACCATCATACTCCCTCTGTAGCTCTGGGTGGGCACCACCTGCCTCACTGCCTTCAGCCACGCTGCTTGTCCTTTTGTGCTGGGCCCCATGCTCCCCAGAGTGGCCTACACAGGAGGAGCTGCTGGCAATAGGGGTCCTGCTGCTGCTCATCCTGCTGCTGGTGCTGCTGCTATCACTAGGGCTGGGTGCAGGGATAAACCCAGATGGCTGGAAGGGGTCGCTGCTCCCACTACTACCATCCCCAGGGGCATCCTGCTGCATGGTCTGCTCTGCCTGCCGGACCTTCTGCACCAGCGCACCCTTCCGGAGGCCAAAGACTGCTGTCTCGCACGTCATGCTGCCCTTGATCCCGGGATCCAGCATGGTTGCCAGGACATATTCCTCCCGGTGCAGGAGCTCACCAAAGCATGCACTCAGCCCCACCTTCAGATTCCATGCCAGGTCAAGCGCCTCATCAGACATCTTCCTGCCCGCAGGGCCACAATCCCGTCCACCCTCCCGAGAAGCTCGTCCAGGCTCCTGTGGAGACTATGGGTCAGCAGGATCTCCTGGCTGAGGGTGGTGGTGGAGCTGCTCACGGTCTCCGTCACAGCCAGGAACGGTCTCAGGACGAAGACCGTTCGCCCATCCCTAGTAAATCCCTGATCTCCCCACTCTCCTTGAGTGGGGGGGGAGAGAGAGAGAGAGAGAGAAAGAGAGAGAGAGAGAGAGAGAGAGAGAGAGAGCATATGTGCATGTGCCTGGGAAAGCCTGTGCATGCACATGTACATGTGTGAAAATGTATGGCCCTTTTTATTGTTGTAAACAAATGCCAGACTAATCGTTGTTAAAGGGTGGGGCTATAAGGACTGTACATTTTATTTTTTTCCTGGGCCCTTCAAATTCTAAGGCCAGTCTTGTGCTGTTTTTCTTTTAGTTTTCTTAGACCTTTGCTAGATGGAAATTTTCCAAGGAACACTTAAGTGCTACTGGAAATTATATTGGTGAGTCAGAATCATAGGTATCCTTCAGACTCAATACTGACCTGTTGTAATAAGGTGTCAGTGTTCTGAGATTCACTGTTTCTTGGATACAAGACAAAAGTAAACTCATGATCTGGAGAACTGACACTTCTTATAAGAGATGGAGTATTATTTTATTTATTTTATTAAATACGTTTGATTACATTTTTATCCCACCCTTCTTTCAAAAGACTCAGGGCAGCTTTACAAAATAATATGATTATAACGTATATAAACATAACATATAAAACATTTAAAATATAAAAACATTAAAGTACAAACAACCTCCCAAGAACCCCTAACCCATCCAGAACACCCCCCAAAATTCACCTAATACAACCTCACCATTCCCCACATCCAACCCCCCTCACACCCCTATCCCAACCCCCCTGCCCATCCCCCCATCCCTGCCCACCAAATGCCTTTTCAAACAAAAAAGTCTTACACCACCTCCAGAAAATGCTCGGGCTGTTGCTGTGTGGTGGTTTCTTGATAACAACTGCTAGACTGTTCTTGCTCTCTGCCCCCTGCCCCCCCCCCAAAAGAGGAGATTGCAGGTATTGAGGTCCTCCATGTGGTGTTTGATTTGTCTGGGGGCAAGTTAGGGGTACTGCTGGTATACCCCTTCCTGTCCAGCAGCATCCCTTGCCACTCTAGCAGAGTTGGCCTCAGAGGTAGCACTGGGCTCCTCCAGGACTTTGGTCCTGTGGGACTTCAATGTCCACGCTGATGCCAGCCTTGTAGGAGTGGAGCGAGAATTCATGGCCACCATGGCAACCATGGATTTATCCCAAGTGGTCAAGTGCCCGACCCACATGCGGGGGCGGGGGGGCGACGATATACCCTTGACCTGATCTTCAGTTCTGGCCTTGAGGCGGGTAGTCCGGTAGTGGGGGAGGTTAGGGTACGCCTTTGTCATGGATGGACCATTATCTTCTTCAGGCCAGCCTCTCAGCGCACCACCTCCAGAAGGGGATGGGACCAGTTAGATTGGTCGGCCCTCAGAGGCTGATGGAAATCCAGCGGTTTCAAGAGATCCTGAGGGAATTAACCTTGAACATGGATAGCCACTGTGTTGATGCGCTGGTCCAGCATTGGAACAGCTTGCTGGGGGAGGCCATTGACAGGGTGGTTCCAAGAAGCCCCCTGCCTCTGTCTCACCACCGCAGGGGCCATTGGTTTACTGAGGGGCTGCAGTGTATGAAACACGTAGGCAGGAGGCTAGACCAATGCTGGCGTCGGACTCGCTCTGACTCTGATCGACTTCTCCATAGGGCCCATTTGTGGTCTTATGTTGAGGCTGTGAGGACAGCAAAGAAGGAGTTCTTTGTTGCCCTCATAGCATCTGCAAAGTTACGCCCGTGGAGCTGTTTCGGTTGGTGCGGGGGCTGGTCAGTCCAGCCTCCCTCCGCCTGGATGGGAACTTGTCCCAGGCCCGCTGTGAGGAGTTTGTCACCTACTTTGAAGACAAGATCACTCGGATTCAGAGTGACTTTGACACCAGGTTGGGGGCAATAGGTGGTGAGCAGGAGGTTATGGAGGCCCTGTCTGGTCCAACTTTGTGAGGGGAGTTTCAGGAAGCGACGCCAGCCAATGTGGTGGATGTCCTGGGGTCTGTGAGAGCCACCAGTTGTGAACTTGATCCATGCCCGTCCTGGTTGGTGAAAGCCTCCAGGGAGACATTGGGGACGGTGCTGGCGAGAATGGTTAATGTGTCCCTGCGGCATGGGAGGTTGTCACCCAGCCTCAAGGAGGCTGTGGTGCGCCCCCTACTGTTCAGTTCAGTTTAGTTTAATTGAGTAACCCAAAGGTCATTTCAAAATACAAAGTAAATTACAGTATTTAAAAAGTATTAATAAAACAATACTCTAGTGCAAAACAAATCATACAAAACAGGGGATATGCCCCTTAACCAAATTACAAATTGCAAAGTTAAAATAAAACACAGCATAAAGATTGGTAAAATCGCACAATCACAGTTGTGTCATATTATGATTCCTCTTAATCTCTAGGACACACAGAGAAAATCGAACCATAGCTCTAGAATGGCAAGAATCTCTACCAGAGAGCAGTTTAATCAATAAAGCAACCATAGACCGACCCAGGTAATTTTGGATGTAAATGTGCAAAAACCTTAACCTAGGTTTAGCATAAGCAGGACAGGAGAAAACAACATGCTCAAGCATCTCAACCTGAGATAAGAAGCAATTTACACACAACCTGAGGGCCAGGGGTAAGCCAGCAAATCAACCCTGGATAATGGTAGATGGGAAGACACTGAATCTAAATAAAGTTAGAACCTGTCTCATCTGCCAGTCCATCCAGAGAAGAAGATATCTTGTGTCATATGGTGACAGCTGAATGCTCGAGTAGAGCAGTGCTACTCTCTGGGATTTCATGAGCAAGGATTCACTGGATAGTTCAAGATCCAGAATCCTGGTTTTCACCAAGGACACAGCGCTTTCACAGCCCAGAAATTGTAAAAAGGCTCTAGAAAAACCCAGCCTCTGAACTTCCTTTTCGACAAACTGAAACCAAGGAGTAATATATTGGTCTCCAGATATCAGACTTACAAGATGGCAGGGGCCAGGGAGGAATAAGGTCACTCTCAGCCAGTATTTTATAATTGCCAGGAGAACCTGTGATTTCAGAGTCTGGGAAGCTGTCTCCGCTCTCAAAAGGGCCTGAGGGGTCCCTTTCGGGGCAACAAGAACAGTTCGTAAAAAGGCGTTTTGTAGGGAGTCAATCCTATTCTAAAACATTGGGCCCCAAACAGGAACGGCGTAAAAGAGCTGGTTCACCACTTTAGTCCTAAATAAAGATAGGGCAGGCTTCACCAGCCTCCCGCTCTTGAATCGGAAGTAACTCTGGATTACACCAGATGTTTTCACTGCCTGGGCAAAAGCCAATTTGAAATGCTTTTGCCAGGAATCAGTGGCTGAGAACAAGACTCCAAGATACCTATAGGAGCTCACTTGCTCAATCGGCTGAGTGCCCAGCTGCCACCGCCCTAGACACTTTCTAGCCCCTACACACATTATTTTAGTCTTTGAGAAGTTGATGGATAATTTCTCCTGATGGCAATAAGTCAGGAACCTGTGCATAGACCTTCTCAGACCAACTGCGGTCTGCGAGATTAGAACAGTATCATCTGCGTAGAGTAAAATCGCGATTCTACGATCCACCAACTTAGGGGCGTGCAAATCAATTTCAGAAATAAAGGCCACTGTGTCATTGAGGAAAAAATTAAGAAGGGTGGAGCCAGAATACATCCTTGCCTGACCTCCCAATTTACCTGGATCGACTCTGTCGGAGGGTGGGAGGGGGCATAACGAACCTGCATGGTATTATTGCAATGCAATTTAATGATGAGAAACAGCAGGCGAAGATCGATAGAAGTCAGGTTCAGTTTGTGCCAGAGACGTTCCCTGTCTACTGTATCAAATGCTGATTTTAAATCAACAAAACATAGGTAGAGTCGGGATTTACTACGCAGGCGAGTATACTTTGAAATTATACGTTGGAGAACATATATGTGGTCAAGAGTAGATTGGCCCTCACGAAAGCTTGCCTGTTCTGGAACAATTGTCTCGGTGCTGGAAAGACATAATTGAAGGATTTTTAAACAAATATTTAGAATAAAGCTTCCCGACCACACTTAAAAGGCTTATCGGCCTATAGTTGGAAGGCAAAACCGGGTCACCTTTTTTGAAAATCGGGACAACCAGACTATTTAGCCAACTTCTGGGGAGAAGACCATGTGTGTTAAATTGGTAAACAGGGGGGGCCAAAACATTAGCCCACCACTCTGGATTGAGTTTGAGTAAATCAGCAGTTATATAATCTTCGCCTGGCACTTTCCCAGATTTTAATTGCATAATTTAATCTTTGACCTCTAGTGGAGCCACAGGGTGCCAGGCTTGCAAGTTTTCAATGGTAAGGGAGGACAGTTTGAGGTCGGAGGTTGGAGAAAAAGAGTTGGCAAAAAGACCCAAAAAGTATGCCTGCCAAACCGCAGGAGAAGGAGCAGAAGCATGAGATTTATAAGGAACAACATAAGACTGCTTGATCAAAGTCCAGAAATTCCTAGTATCCCGCTCCTGAGCAGCCAAGAGGAGATGTGCCCATTTTTGCTGCAAATGAGCCTGCCTTTTCTTGACAAGCAGCTTCCTATAAGTTCTTCGATGCAGCAATAATAAGTCACGGGAGTGTCTAGAAGGAAAAATGCTAACACACTTAGCAAGCCTATGGAGCTCACTCAGTGCACTACGGCACTCTCTATCGAACCAGGATGAATACTTGGTAGGATGATGGAGTAACTTAGGGACACATAAATCATGAATAATTAAATCCAGGAGTTCCCCATAACACTCAAGCAAGTCGCCCTGCATAGCGCAAAACCACTGAACAAGATCTAGCACATGCTTGCTGTTAATAAAATAGAGAAATAGGGTTTCTAACTTCGGAAGTTTCCATAATTGGAGCGGACCTTTGGAGACAGCATTGATCTTATGTTTAGAGAAGCTGCTCCGAGGAAAGGCTTGCCCCCCCGAGGAAACCAGGATCCTTAGTTCCAATGGAGAATGGTTCATCAGGTAGTTTGGCAAAACACAAAAATCAACCACTGAAAAGAGAAAATCGGCTGGAACTAAAAAATAATCAATAAAAATAGAGGCAATGGGGGAGTGGTAAGTAAAATTACCATCCACATCCCCTGGAAATAACCCATTTACAACAACTAAATTTAAATTTTCAAGCAATCCATTGATTAGGGGAGCCCAAGGACTTATCACTAAGTCTCTGGAGGATCTAGTTTTAAAGGGAAAAGGTAGCATTCCCTCAAGGTCGAATTTGTGAATAGGGGATCCCATCCGAGTATTAAAATCCCCGTCCATTATTCGATGAGCCCCTGGGAAGATACTAAGAGCTTCCAAGGATTGCTGGATTGAGATCTGCCAGATTTCAGCCATATAATAAGGAAAGGAAGAAGGAGGGAAGTACACATTTGCTATCAACAATTCATATTTAGATGGGAAAAAACAATAGTAAATACCAAAATAGGGTTTGTATGAACTAACTAATTGGGCTTGTATGCCAGTGCTATAAGCTATCAAAAGGGCCAAACCACCATGAAGCCTACCCTTAGCTGCAACAGGACTAGCCGGGAGATCTAGAACTAAGAAACCATGTTCTTGGCCCTCTCCTCTTCTCGATCTATACCTCATCCTTAGGCAAACTCATTGCCTTCAATGGCTTCCAATACCACCTCTATGCTGATGACACTCAACTCTATCTCTCTACTCCCTCTCTCTCTCCCTCTGTTCAAGCTTGTCTCATCAACTGTCTCTCTGACATCTCTACCTGGATGTCTCAACGTCAACTCAAACTCAACATGGCTAAAACTGAACTCCTTATCTTCCCCCCTCATCCTTCCTC
>QEPC01001041.1:893750-906721 GCA_003113815.1 Sphenodon punctatus | reverse complement strand
CAGCAGCCCCAGCGGCGAGCGGCAGCGGTGATGCAAGCGGCGGCGGTGGTAGTGCCGGCAGCGGCAGTAAGGAGGCGAGCCCCCCCCCGCACCACCTGCAAGCAGGTAAGTCCAGGTGGGGAGAGGATTCCTACAGGCAGGCTCTGCGGCTCCAGCCGCTGTCTGTGGGCTTTATAGCCCCCGCTACTTCCGGGTGGGGGGGAGGGGACAGGACAGCCCACGTGGCTGCCCTCTGCGTTCCCCCCCCTGCCCCCAACTCACTGTTAGTTCTTCTTGTCCCCGCAGGTATCCCGCGGGGACGAAGCAGCGGTGGCAGCAGCCCCAGCGGCGAGCGGCAGCGGTGATGCAAGCGGCGGCGGTGGTAGTGCCGGCAGCGGCAGTAAGGAGGCGAGCCCCCCCCCGCACCACCTGCAAGCAGGTAAGTCCAGGTGGGGAGAGGATTCCTACAGGCAGGCATATGGAAAGCTTAGGGGTATTTCAGTACCTCACAAGGACTACCCAGACACACTCCATCTGTTCCCCTCTTTCTGTAATGAGAGGTTTACGTAGGGCTGAAGTGAGCAGCTAAGCTGATGCTCATGAGAAATTTCAACATATCAGGAACTGGGATTGATTTCCCAACTACCGATACCAATGCGGTTTCTCAAATCTCACATTACTGCAAGATGCCGTCCTGATTTACTGACTTTCCACTTGCTATTTACTGTGTCTCATGTATTGTTCACTTACCACTACCACATTGCTGAGGGTATGTCATACTTCTGGATTTGCTGTTTCTGCATTTCTGAACCAATCACGGGGTGAATAACACACCCCTTAGCCTCCTAGCAGTGGTCCTTAAACTGTACTCCAGTGCATCCAATCAGAATTATTGGTCTATGTATAAATAATAATAATAAAAATAATTAATAATAATAATAAATAAATAAATAAATAAATAAATAAATATGTTGTTCCTTTTGCTTTGACCAATCTGCAACTGGATTGCAGATTAGAAAAGAAATCGGTCTACCAGCCACTGAGTGACAAGGAAGTACAAGGAAAAATGGAAATCAAGAAATGTGGTATTGTTGGTATTACCTCTCAAGATTTGAAATGGAGAGCAAAGCGGTAAACAGGATCCTGGTAAGCAGAAAGTCAGTAGAGAAATAAAATGTTGGTTGAACTATTACCAAGTACTGAGAGGTTCTCGATTCAACCATGACAGTATCAGGAACTGGGATTTCAATGAGATTTCCTGTATTGGTGAAATCTTGTTTCAGTCCTACTCTAAAAGGTGTCAGAGATGGTTCTGTTTGGGCACTTAAAAGTTAACCATGATCCATTTTAGAAAAAATGATACACTCCTTGATTTTTCCAGTGATACCCAAAGTATTTTCAGTCTTGCTGATGGTGGCATTAAAGATAATCATTTTAGTTTGTTTATTTATTTATTTAATTATTTATTGCCACCAATATCCAGCGTCTCACTTGCCGGCTCACCCCGCAATGAGACAGGACTACAAGAAATGGGTTTAAACGGCGGCATTCTTTATTCAAATTGAATTAACTTCAGATTAGAATTGGTGGGGGGAATCACTCATGTGATTTGGGTCCAGCACCTCACATAAACCAATAACTCAAACTCAGGGATTGACCCGCTATACCATCGGGTACCAATCCCTATTAACTACTTAAACGTCTCCGCCTCCCTTACGATGGGCTGTTGGGAGAGGGACAAGGCCCCTTTCGAGCTGGAGGAAGGAGGATAGTGCCCTCTATCTGGTGACAGTACGTGTTCCTACTGCCCTCGTGATCACTTCTCCCAGGGGGTTTACTCCACCGCTTGCCATACCCTGCAATTATGGTAGGTGTCACCCCCCATCTCTTATGGAGATGCCTCATATACTCACTATATCATTTTCTAACTCTGGGGCTGAACCCCTGTCACTAAGGGTCTGTTAGTCATTGCCGGGTGGGCCTGACCCCCCCCCCCTAAATTCCACCAATCAACATCTCCTGCAATTTCTCCCTCAAGGTTGACAAGTACCATTCATTCCCAGCTGGGGACAGATGGACCCCATCTTCCCTGTACAGATCCAGTTTCCGGTGCGAGATGGCGTGGTGGCTGATTGCTGCCCCACCCAATCCCTGAAGCCACCGCCCTATCTCCCTGTTGATGGTCTTCCTGGTTTTGTCAATCTTTCGAGGCAGGATCCCATTGCCCCACGAAACCCACTCAACCAGATTGATCCACACTATCACTACCCCAGGAAACATGTGTTTGACCACCTAGACGTCATTCCTAATGTCCTTCAGCATCTGCACCCCCTTTACCTCTACATGGTTGTTTTCTCCCAAGTGGATTACCAGAATATCTGACCGGGTGACCCCTTTCCCCCCTCTCAATGTGGGGATCAACTGTCACCACCGCATGCCTCTGCGGCCCATCCAGAGGATCTGAGCATGGGCCGACAGCCCCAGCTGTGTTCCCCAGTGCGATTTCCCCACCGCTTTGCTGGCCCAGCGAACCAAGTTGTGGTCCACGATCCAGATCAGGCTGCTTTGACAAAGAGAGGAACCTGGGGAAATAGACATTATTAATGTTGTATCACAGGCAGGGGCGCTCTGACATATGACCGGTACGCCTGAAAGCGACACCTGCCTATGGCCCAAATTTCCCGCTCTGGTAAGCCGACTGTTGCGGCAAAACTGACAGCTCCTATCCTAAACGAGTGGGTTCCTAAAAGGACATCTGGGAGCTTAAGGGCCATAAGTGCAGCACAGTTGCTACCTAGTCACACAACTGCCAACTGCATGGAAAAACAGCAAACTTGGGCTAGTCGGTCGTACTTCAAGGTATAGCAAGAGCGCCCATACTGGGCACACCGCCATGGACCCTGCCTGGGCCAGTCACAGTGTACACCCCCTGCCTCTCTGGTCGGTCTTTGAGCAGCACAGGCGAAGGGCTACCTCCTGGTGCCCTAACCTGACATCCTCAATGGCCAATGCCCTAGCGGACTCATCCCTGACTGAGTCGGCTACCAAATGGCTGACCCTGAAGGCCCCAAAAAAGGCCACTATGAATACTGCTGAGAACAACCTAATATCGTCCTCAGTTGAGCACATGCAGATGAAGGATTCTGCACATATCTGCAAGCAGTTGGGGTGTGATGGGTGGCCTGCTATCGGGTGGTGGTGGTGTCCCGCTCCCTAGCCCATGCCTTCATCATGCATCTGGCAAAGTACCCTCTGTCTGGTGGGGGGTGGCCGGCGAACTGGCTCATAAATGCCATTTTAATCCTGATGGTGCCCACCGACACCCCCTGATGCCTTAGGTCGAGCATGAAATGGAGCAACTGATCTTCCGGGATGGGGAAACCCAGGTCCCAACCTTGGGAAAAAAGATAACCCTGGAATTTGCTGAACGCCCTTACATATGCGGCCCTGGTCCAAGGCACCAAGGATCCCTGGACAGTGTTGAATAACTCTAGGATCCAAGGGTCTGCACCCACCGGGGTAAGGGCTCTGGGTCCAATCTGGCTCCAGGTGTGAGGGAGTGGAACCGCTCCATCTGGAAGCAAGAAAGGTCATCGGCCATACCATTATTAATGCCCAGTACATGCTTAGCCTGGAATAGTATGTTGTGGCACAAACAGGTAAGCACAAATGCCCTAACTAACCCCATGACCCTAGGTGAACGCGATGACTGGGCGTTGATGATGTGTACCACTGCCTGGTTGTCACACCGCATAGTTAGCAAATACCACAGACCAGAGATGGACTTCCAGGATGATGGGATAGAGTTCAAGGAACGTCAGATCCCTGGTCACCCCGTCTTCCACCCACACGGGCGGCCAAGAAGCCCCACACCATCTGTCCCTGAAAATTTCTCGAAATCCCATTCCCCAAGCTGCATCGTAGTGAACCTGGAGCTCAGCTTTGACTAGAAGCCTCTCCCTCCATATGCTCACTCCATTGAACTCAGTGGGGAACGAAGCCCATGTCCGCAGATCATCCTTCATGTCCCACATGACCCGAATGTGTAAGTAAGTAAATCTTTATTGTTGACCGTAGGCCATAACAATATGCTGCATAAATTCAAAGGGTGATAGGGAACATAAATAAGTGGGACAAACAAAATTAAAAAGTGAGAACCTTATCAAGGTTACATTTTACAAAAATAAAACAAGTAGTACTTGCCCATGAAAATTCAGTCAAACAACAGGACCAGTTCCAGATCTTTGACCCATATGTGATGATGAGGCTGTGGGCCACCTGCCAGTTTGGCATACAGATGTGACAGGAAAGTCCTGATCAGAGCAACCACCCTGCAAGCAAAATTCAGGCTGCCTATCAGGGACTGGAGCTGCCGGACTGTCACCTTGCGAGCCGCCAGGCATGCCCCAATCTTTGATCGAATGTCCACGAGTTTTTCCCCTGGGAGCCGGGACACCCCCGCCACTGTATCTAGTTCTATCCCCAAATACTGCAATGCCGTGGCCAGATCCACAGATTTCTCTGGGGCTAGGGGGATGCCTAAGATGTCTGCCACCTCCTGGAAGGTCTCCATCAACTTTTGACACGCACTGGTACCTGCACCGCCAATGAACAGGAAATCATCCAGATATTTGATGATGTCCCCCCCATCAGCGTGCTGCCTGACCATCCATTTGACCAGCGAAATAAAGCATTCGAAAGCCGAACACAAAATTGAGCAGCCCATGGGCATGGCCTTATCGGAATAAAAATGGCCTTGGAACTGGAAGCCTGGGAGGTGGCAACTGTCTGGGTGCACCGGAAGAAGGCGGAAAGCAGACTTCATGTCACACTTCACCAAGAGGGCCCGGTCCCATGCTGCTTCATTAAGGCCACTGCCATATCAAATGATGCGTACCGTACTGTTGATGGTTCTTTGGGAATGGTGTCATTGACACACACACACACACACACACACACACACACCAGGATATGAAAGATGGTGTATCATCCTGAACTTGCCTGGGGACTTCTTGGGGATCACCCTAGCTGTGACACTATCATATTGAGAAAAGGGGGTGGGGGAGAGAATGGGCTGGCTATCCTGCCCTCAGCTCGCTCCTTACCAATTTTTTCCTTCACCACAATTCCAGCCCCAACACCGATCTTAAGTTGGGTGTGTCTTTGTGCGGTTGCACCTCCCCAGCTGGTATACGAAACCCCTTCTGGAAACCATCAACTATATACGCTACCTTGGCCCGGTCTGGGTGGGATTCAAGGGCCGCCGCCAGCTGGTCCATATTAATTGGGGTGGGAGTCCTTTGACGGGTCTGCCTGCCCCATGCCCTATGCCCCCCTCTACCTGGTGGTCTTGAGGGGCCCCTCCCTTTGTGCCCTGCTCTAGCCCTTGGGCAGGCTGTGGCATTGTGAAGACCAGAGCAGTTGGGGCAGGAATGCCGGAACCTGCACACCAGCTGGGAGCATTTCCCAGCATGCGTGAACTCCCAGCACTGGCCCGCCAGGTTGCTCGCTGTTCGCCTAGCATCGCTATGGAAAAGATCGGGGGCAATGCCGCCTTTTGCCAGGAGATGGCCACTAACTATCTGACCTAGGGGCGTTGGTCAAGTCTACCATGCAATCCAACCAGAGATCAGGTGCATGCATGTCACACCTCATGCCAGGGGTGAACACCGCCTTGTGCCGAAATGCCTCATTGTAGTGGAGTCACACCCCCAGGGGCCTGGAATCATAAGCCTGGTGGATGATGTCCACATATTTAAGGAGCTCCGCTGCCCTGGTGGGGTAGGCCTGGATTACTACCCCGTGGTAAATAGAGAAGGCCGTGGTCCAGTTGGATCAATTCCTATCGGCCTTAGGGTGCTTGAAATGCTCCTTATCTTTCTTCTCCTCTGGGTCCAATGGATCTACAATTGGATCTCTGAACAAAAGGGTGAACAGGTCTATGAATTTTCCCTTCCATATCTTCTCCTGAATGGCCGGCAGCAGGTGTGCCCCAATAGGTGATGACACCACCGCGTATCCTACCCCTGGGAGAAGGTACCGCCCCATCTCTCCTCCCTGTGGGTGCGCTGGGCCCGCTGAGTCACCAGGGGCAGACCACACCTGGAGTGCCTGACCCCAGCCCACCTGCAGAGAGGGGGCGGGGGGAACCACGGCTAGACTACCTTGGGCGACAATTCCAGGGTGGGCTACCAGCACCATGCCCCGTTCCACCACAGGAGCTGGGTGGACAATTCCGATACTGTGCTCGCCTGACTATTACTGACTGCTGACTGGTGGCCAAAGGGGAGGACGAGGGGCGGGGTCTGAGACTGATACACCCTTTTGCCACCCGGACCCATCCACTGGGGTTTGCCCCCAACCAAGACTGTGACAGCATTGCCAAACCAGCCACCCCCAGCCCACTTGAGGTAAGTATCCCCACCATACCTTGGCTTCCCCAAGCTGTGGATGTCTCCGGGGCTGGTGCGTGGGTGGCATGATGTTTGGCCATGTCACTGATCGCTCGCTCCAGTACCTCTATACATTGGTTCAGCTCATCGTCTTTGCTTCCAAGGGGTGCCCCTGGTCCTAAGGGTTCATGGGACTCATGACTGTAGGTGGGAAACAGTGGGGGAGGAATCCCCCTCCTTCCCCGCTCACGCCCGCTGCGTATGGGGGAATCCAGCCCATGCCTGCCTCACCTCTACCCGCCAGTGGCCCCAGCAGGTGTGTCTGTGGCATCGGGACTTGTAGGACCCCAAGCAACGGAGCCAGGCTGGCCAGGTGGCCGGGCAGCACAGATGTCTCAGGCCCAGTGAAGGCCTCCATAGGCCTGCACCCTTGGGGGTCCTCTCTCAAGTGCCTTGGCACTGGGGGGGTCCTCTAGGAACCTCTTTGGGGGTTGACCAGCACCCCTCCTTCGGAGTGGCTGTGGCGCTGCTTGGCCCACCACCTCAATCTGTGTGGGGGGGGCAACACCATGCCCCCCTTCAGGGGCGCCCCTCCCAGCACTGGCTGGTGTCTTCCCCCTCCCCCCTGCTGCCACCATGCTCCCGCAACAAGGGCTTCTTGCAGTCCTACAGGCGGTCCTGAAGCAATGCTGCTGCGGGGGCTGGTACTGAGACATGAGAGCCTCCCTCCACCGCAGGCTGTCTACCCCCTGGTGGGAGCATCCCCTCCCCCATCTGACCTGGGGTTGCGTGGGCCTCCCCAAGCCGCTGACCGTGTGATGAGTGTGGGGGTCGACAGGTGTCCCAACGGGGGCGAGGCTGCTTTTTTGCTGCCTTCTTTCTTGCCCCCATAGCTTGTCACAAAAGAGATGGTGGGGTGTTATTGTTTATACTGCTGGGGGCCGCAAATACGGAGTGTGCTGCTCTGTCCACCGCTGCCTCCTGACTGAGGAGGTGAGCGGTGATGAAACAAACAGCACTGCCCTCAGCGGGTGGTGCTCCAATCACCATGTGCGCTCTTCGCACCCAACCAGACCAGGGCTGCCTAGCAACCCTGGCCAGGTAAAATGCATATGCCTGCAGCCACTCCTTCCGATTCTCCCCCCCACCGTGGGCGGAACAACTGTGCCCACAGGGATGAGGAGGGGGAACCCATCCACCTTCCCTGTCCCGCCTCATCTCCCACAAGGGAGGGGGCGTGGCAAATTAGTTGTCACCACCACGAGGGTCTGTGAAGACACAGTTTTCATATGACAAATATGGATATTCCCTGATTTGCTATACATCTCTCTTTCCGATATACACATTGTAAGATGAGATGATTAACGTACTTGGTAAAAAGATCTGGTTACTTAGTCTTCTTTCTGTGCAATATTAGTTATGGGAACTGCCACATATCTGAAAAATCTAGCTTCTGATATATAGAACGTTATAATTATATTTGACTGAGAAGGACTTTATAGAACTGAGAAGAACTGGTGAGGAGACTGTGGCCTTTTCTTTCCAGTTCGGATCTGGTCACTGTCATCCAGGCTTTCATCACCTTGTGGTTAGACTACTGCAACACACTCTACGTGGGACTGTCCTTGATGACTGTTCAGAAGCTTCAGCTGGTGCAGAATGCGGTACCCCCCCTCCTTCCAGGGGTGAGGCTCTGGGAGCACATTACACTGGTGCTCCAAAGTCTGCACTGGATCCCTTT
The DNA here is from genome assembly GCA_003113815.1 of Sphenodon punctatus. NCBI lineage: Eukaryota > Metazoa > Chordata > Lepidosauria > Sphenodontia > Sphenodontidae > Sphenodon > Sphenodon punctatus. The sequence goes on along the minus strand of QEPC01001041.1, from coordinate 898,609 downwards.
AGCTTTCAGGGCACCATTCAAGGTACTGTTTTTAACCTTTAAAGCCCTAAACAATCTGGGCCCCACGTTTCTGAGAGACCACATATCCTTCCATGCCCCACTATGGTCCCTGCAATTGGCTGGGAGTGCCTCTCCATGGTACAATCTGTTAGTCTTGTTCATGCGATAAAGGCTCACAGGAAGACTTTCTCGGTTGCTGCCCCAATGCTGTTGAACTCCCTTTCCCCTGAGGTTCATTTGAGCCAGAGCCTGGGCATATTCCAGAGGTGGTGTAAGATGTTTCTATTTGTTAGGACATTTGGCAGCTAGGGATAGGGAATGGGGGCTGGGTGTTGGTGGGTGTTTGGAGTAGTGGTGTGATTGAGCAGTTGGGGAGGGATGTCTGGAGCTGGGGAGGGCTGGGAGCAAAGGTTGGTGGTTTGATTTTTTAATGCTATTTTTATATGTATTGTTTTTAATTGTTTTATAAGTCATCTTGAGCCATTTGGGAAGAACGGGGTAAAAACTCAATAAATAAATAAATAAATCCCACCTACGTTGTGTCCACACACCTATATGACCATGGATTATTGTACAATATTTGTTTGACTTAAGACTTGTTCTCATAAGCATGGGGAGTTATTCAGGAATAACTCTGTCCTGGGCCCTCTTCTCTTCTCATTGAATCTCATGGCTTCCAGTATCACCTGTATGCTGATGACATGCAACTCTATCTCTCTACTTCTGTGCTCTCCTACTCCATCCAGTCTCATATTGCTGACTGTCTCTAAGACATCTCTGCCTGGATGTCTCATCACCAACTCAAGCTTAAGATGACCAAGACTGAACTCGTCATCTTCCCCCCAAAATATTCCTCTCCTACTTCCCTCTCAGTTTCCATTGAGGGTGTTGCCATGTATCCTGTCCCTCAGGAGCATAGCCTGGAATTCATTTCTGACTCCTCCCTCTCCTTTACATCTCAGATTCAGGTTGTTGCCAAATCCTGCCACTTTGCTCTGTATAATATTGTTACAATCTGGCCCTGCCTTACTGTTCCTGCTGCAAAAACTCTAGTCCATGCTCTAGTCATCCCCCGCCTTGACTACTGTAATTTCCTCCTTACTGGTTTCCCCTGATCTTACTCCCCTCATCTCTGTACCAGGCGTCCATTACCTAGGCGGAGGCTCCACAGACCTCCGTGGTTTTCCGGAGAGCTGCAGAGGCTGAAGCAAGCTGGGCGATGGTTGGAGCGACGGTGGCATCGTTCTCAAGCTGAAGCCAATAGATTGCGGAATAGAGCTAGTTTACAAGCCTTGTCATGGCTATGCAGGTTGCAAAGAGGGAGTGCTTTGCTACCCTCATAGCGTCTGAAAAATCCCATCCAGCGGAGCTGTTCCGGGTTGTACAGGGGCTGATCAGTCTGGCCTCACTCAACCCTGGAGTTGAGTCATCATCTGTCCGCTGTGACATGTTTGCGGATTATTTTGTGGATAAAATAGCTTGTATTCACCACAACTTCGATTCTGCACTTAATACAGTAGAGGAGGTAGAGGTTGTATAAGCCCTGTCATGTCCAATTGTGTGGGATCAATTTTAGTTGGTGACACCCACTGACGTGGTGGAGGTTCTGGGGGTGGTTCGGGCCACCTCTTGTGAATTAGAGCCGTGCCCATCCTGGCTAGTTAAGAGCTGCCAGGAGACAACAGGGCCGTTGTTGGCCAGGGTGATCATTGCCTCCCTTTGGGAGGGCAGAGTGCCGAGCTGCCTCAAGGAGGCGGTGGTGTGGCCTCTACTCAAGAAACCATCACTTGATGCTGACTCCCCTGCCAGCTATCAGCCTGTCTAACAGACGTGGTCAAGATGCTCTTGGAGCTGTTGGGCCAGTACTTGACAGTTCCCTAAAAAGGGAAGGTTATTAATCGGGTAGTGGTCCGACAGCTCCAGGAGCATCTTTACTGCGTCGGTTATCTTGATCCCTTTCAGTCTGGCTTCTGTTCGGGTTATGGCACAGAGGCCACACTTGTGGCTCTGGTATATGCTCTCCACCACGAGACGGCTCGGGGTCAATTGACCCTATTGATCCTGTTAGATCTTTTGGCAGCATTTGATACCGGCGTTGACCATAAGATGTTGGTGACACAACTGTGGGACAGTGCGGGGGTGGGTGGGACTGTTCTTGAATGGTTCCGCTCATTCCTGACCGGAAGAACTCAGTGGGTGGTGCTTGGTGATTGTTTTTCATCTTACTGAGACCTCTCATGTGGGGTTCCGCAAGGTTCTGTTTTGTCCCCTCTCCTGTTCAACGTGTATATGCAGCTGCTCGGCGAGGTGATTAGAGGGTTCGGGGTGAGGTGTCATCAGTATGCGTATGACACCCAACTTTATCTCTCATTTTCAACAGATCCAGGCCCGGCTGTCTTGGGGTTTACCCGGTGTTTGGCAGCTGTGGGGGATTGGATGAGGGCTAACTGACTGCGATTGAATCCTGACAAGATGGAGGTGATGGTAGTGGGTAAGTCGATGGAAGTAACAGCTCCCATGGTTGATGGAATCTATCCTCCATTGACTTCCCAGATATGGAACTTGGGGGTGCTTCTCGACGTGCAGCTCCACCTGGATCTCCAGGTGGAGGCTGTGGCAAGGAGTGCCTTTCGCCACTTACATCTGGTGAGGCGGCTTCGGTCGTTGGTTTCAGTTCCTGACCTGGCCACGATTATCCATGCTTTTATCACATCTCAATTAGACTACTGTAACGTGCTCTATGTGGGGCTACCTATGGTGACGACTCAGAAGCTGCAGTTGGTGCAGAATGCAGCAGCCCAGCTCTTAGTGGAACTGGGCTGCTGGGAGCACATTACACTAGTGCTCCGGTCTCTGCACTGGTTGCCAATAGTCTTCCGGGCTCAATTCAAAGTGTTGGTTTTGACCTATAAAGCCTTACATGGTCTGGGCCCTTTCTACTTGCTAGATCCCCTCACTCCACAGGTCCTAAACTGGCCCCTGAGGTCATCCGGGGGCACCACACTGGAGGTACCCCGGCTATTCTGGGGGGCCACACAGAAAAGGGCATTCCGCACCGTGCCTTTGGAACTCTCTCCCAGTGGGGGCCCATCTGGCCCTGGACCTCCTAGCTTTTTGAAGGAGTTGTAAGCCCTGGCTGCTCCGTCAGGCATTTGGTGAGGGAGAGGGGTGGGTGTTGGTGAGGGAGGGGAGTGGTTTTTATTTTTTTTATTGATGTTTTATTATGTTTTATGCTATTTTATTGTGTATTTTTGATGTTGTTAGCCACCCCGGGTTGCCTGTGGCAAGAGGGGCGGGGTATAATTTTTTTAAAATAAATAAATAAAATAAATAAATGCTCTGTTGCAAAATCCACTTTGCTCATCACTTTGACCATGTTCAGCCCCTCCTCTCTGCCCTACATTAGGTCTCGCTATTGGAATGCATTCATCACAAGCTCCTGGTCTTCACCTTCAAGGCTCTTTATGGCCACACTCCCCCATATCTCTCTGCTCTTGTATCTGTCAGGGAGTTGAGGGAAAGGAACTGTCAGAGAAAGAGGGAGAAGGAAAGCAAGGGGAAATCACTCACTTCTGAACCTGCCGACTCGCCAATAATCGTCTTTGCCTGGCCCCTGTAAAAGGTATTCCTCAGGACTGTGAGGTGGTCTATAGATCTCTACAGAGATCAGACCTAGATCATCATCATCAGGGGTGCAGGTATGCAGAGAGAGAGGTGCCATCGAGGACACACATTCACTAGTTCCCCCCAAAAGGTAAACAAGCACTCTTCGAAATCCCTGGTCAAGTAGGAACTAGGAAACCCTGCAGTCACTCAGGAACTAGGAAACCCCACAGTCACTCAGGAACTAAGAAACCCCGCAGTCACTATTAAACAAACACCACACCAAGGCCAGTCTCTTAGGCTACTGCACTGATTACCGGCAGCTTCACTATGCTGCCAGCCTTGCTTATCACTGCTAGGCCCCGCCCTGGCAGTATTCCCGTTGGAGGAGGTGCATTGAGCATTGGGAAAGCCCAGCCCCAGCCCCAACTCCCTGTGATCCCATGCTGCCATCTGCACTGGGGGAGGCACTAGTCGTATCTCCCACTTCTGTCGTGTTGGTGTGGCCTGGCGCTTCCTCCTCTGTTGGCTCCCCGAGCTCTGCCTGGCTCTCCTGTGGTGCCCGGAGCCTGCAGGGTGCACCGGCACTGCACCCGCAGCTGCACCGGTCCCTGCCACCTCTGGTATGACTCCGCCACCAGAGCGGGCAGTACCTGACAGTATTCTTTCACATTCCTGTTCGGGAGCTTAACTCATCTGCTGTCCCCACCTGTACCTGTTTGCAACTCCCCATCTCCTCTAAATGTCTTCTCCCCTTCTCTCTTGCTTCCCCAATGCCTGGAACCCCCTCCCCAGATACATTTGTTCTGCTCCCTCTCAACTTTCAAATTCCTCCTCAAAACCTACCTCCTCCATCAGGCTTTCCCTGGCTCATCATAGTTGAAATTGCATCCTCCTCCCTCCCTCAGAATTCCTTCCCTGAAACTAAGTTAAGTATGTGCACCTGCATTTTCTCACACTCATGAATGTATCCTTGTGTTTCCTGATGTTCACCTCTCCCTTGTCTCCCTCCTTCTTGTCTCTTCGATTGTATTATATTATTATTATTATTATTATTATTATTAACAAACATTTATATAGCGCCAGCAGTGTACCTGACACCTTACAAAGTAATAAAATAGACACGGTCCCTGCCCCTAGGGCTTACAATCTGAGAGACAGGAGCTGCGGGAGAGACATAGGAAGGGGAACAGAGGGAGAGACAAGGGGTCTAACATTCATGAAGATGCGAGGTCTCAAGTGCACGTACTTGGCTT
>QEPC01001041.1:835152-891620 GCA_003113815.1 Sphenodon punctatus | reverse complement strand
AGGCCTTTCCTATCCTACATGTATTTCCTAATAAAGCTACTTAAGCTTAAGTATGCTTCCTGCCTGCTTATTGATGATTAGCTACTCACACTCCTGTGTAAACTCTGCATTGGGCAAATGGATGCAATGATCTCACAGTCCTTGAATTTCCAACAATTATCTCCATTCTGTACAATACAGAATCCTCCACAGAGTAAGAATCTACCTCCCTCCCCACTTTTTTGAGGTAAGCCCTGTCCCACCCTTAACCTTAACTCCCTGCTTGTGGGAACACAGAGGAGGTTACATAGGGTAAAAATGACTTATCTCCCCAAAAGTGCATGTGAGAACAAACAATTACAATGAATTGAGATTTGGGGTTTATTGATTCAACTAAAACAGTAATAAACAATAGAATTAAGGCTCTCCTTTCCATATGTGTTTTGTTTATTTTCTTTCAAGTCTTTTGTCTTTAGAAAGTGATTTTTTGACAGGAACTGGTAATGCAAAATTAGACTTAAGTCCTGAAAAACTTATTCAGATGAATAATTCTATGCACAGTTGCACAGAACTGAACACAATCTACTCAGGTGTATAAAGTTTCTCACAGGGATACGTTGACCCACTGTACTGCTCTTGCTATCCATTTTGTATACATTCTCTTTGCCTTGTGGCTCTTTTGATGCAATTATTTTTGTACCTTTTATGTTAGTTTATCTACCTACCTTTTAGGTAGGGTGGCCATGCCTCCTCTTTAAAAGAGGACCCCTATGTTGTAAGACTGCATTGGTTCCAGTGCAGCCCTGCATCATGTATTTTTCATAAGTGTTCTGTTTTAATGGGGAGGTATGGCCACCCTCCTTTTAGGTGACATATTAAATACCCTGTTGTACCTTTGTGGCACTTGGCCAGGTTAGATATTTCAATACATAATCAACTCAGTACAAATAGGAAAGGAAAGTTTACTTTCATTCCTGTCTATTATTTCTCAGCCTTCTGCCTTCTGTCCTATGGAGATCATTTGCACAAGTCGATTATCACCTCTGTATATCCTGCTCCCCCCACTCCCCTTTTCTCTGATTAGCACCATTTCTGAAGAGTTTGCAGCTGTCTGGGTCAAAGAGGAAAAGTAGTTTGACCTGAGTAATTAGTGCTGTGGTTCCTCATCTTTCCTTGTGATACCTGTCTTTGAGACTTAGACCCTTTTAAAATGGGCTGCAGTGGTGTGTGTGTGTGTGTGTGTGTGTGTGTGTGTGTGTGTGTATGCCAGTGCAGGAACGGTAGGGGGGCGGCAGTACACAGGTGCATACACATCTCCCACCCACCTCCACACACAGAGCGATCACCGTTCTGGCCAATTGCTCCATGGGTGGGCTATGGGTGGAGGTGGATGGAGATGGGTATACCATGGGAGCGCACATGCACCCCCACACGCCCACCCACCCACCACAGTGGTCACACAGGCAGTGCCCATGCATGCCCATTCAACGGATCTGCAAGGGATGTGTTGGCCCGTCTTGTTTAAAAACAGCCTTAGTTCTATAACCCCAGACTGTAACAAGCACATGCTAAATATATTAATGATCAATCGGTATCACAATCCCATCTACTGATGACATTGAACCCATTTGGGGTCCCAACTTCAGAACCATAGTTGGGAACCTCTGACTTCATGGTAACAATGGGTATTAACAGAAGTGATGGTGGAGTGCCACTGTCATGACCCAACCCAGGTTGGGAACCCGCCTCAACGTGGAACTGATTGGGACAGGCAGGCCAACAAATGTGCTGGCTTCCAAGCCACCAGAGATGGCAGGGAGCCACACAAATGTGCAACAGGCCAGACCTGCCGCCGTGCTGCCCCAGCTCCATGGCCCCTGCCATGACAAGCAGTCATGGAGGCCAATGACAAACACCATGGCATTTTCCAATGGCAGACATGATTTGGGCCAGGTCATGGTGGGCCATAACAAATATTTTAGCCCGCTGTTGCCCATTTTGGTCTAGTCAGGCACACTGTAGAAAAGACTGTGATCCCAAAGGTCTCTGGGATTGTTAACCCAGATTGACTGCCAATATGCCTGGGAGCAATCTGGTGCCGCACAAACAAATGTGCCAGTGTTTTGCTGGCCAAAGCAAGCCTTAGTGGGCCACCGTGGGAAATATATCAGTATAGATTAGTGAGGGGGACCTTTGGCCCATGTGCCAAACCAACCTGAAGAGGTTTTTTCTTTGGCCCCTTTCCAACTCCTGAAACTGGCCCATTGATCCAGTCCCAACACTTAAGCACTGAAAGAATAGCTATGGGGAAGGAAGCAGAAATGATGGCATGTACTGAAGTATATAGGATGGATCTATGATCTGGACCCCCTCCTTCCTTCCCCCATCCTGATCACACCCCAAGTATCCCCAATTACCATCCATCCTGCAGAGCTTTTACTAATTTTCAAAGTGGTCTGTGGGAGGAAAGAATTTCCTCACCTCTAGTTATGGGTGTGCATCTGTAACGTTTTCTATTAGTTATGAAAACAAACAGATCCCCATTTGTTTTTGTAACTAATGTTACAAAAATGGATGAATAAGCAAATGATTGTCATTGTTTTTATTTAAAAAATAAAATAATAATACAAAAATTAATTTTAAAAATCACTGTACATGGGGAAAATGGCCACTGGTCCATTCTGCACATGCATGCTGTTTTTCAAAATGGCGCCAACAGTGCCATGCACAGATCAGCTTCCCTTTTCCAAAATGGTGCCAACACTGCTTGTGCCATTTTGGAAAAGGGCTATGCATGCGCAGAATGGACCAGTGGCCATTTCCCCCATGTACAGTGATTTTTAAAATTAATTTTTAATTTAACCTTCCCCCCACCGGCAAAAATGGTAGGGTCATTTACAACCTCCCCACCCCACTTTAAAAAATAAATAAAAAATAAATAAATAAAATGAAAACAAACAGGGTGCCTTCTGCACATTCCTACTCCTGGTTTAGAATAGGGCTGTTCTGAACATTGACAAAAATATTCTCGAATATTTTTGAGGTTCTGAGTTACCAGTCCCAAATGTTTGGACTAATCCTTGGAACCTTGGAAAATACTTGGAATTCAGAGGGGCCGAGTGCAGGAGGAGGAACAGAGGGCAGCACGGCCAGCAGTGCAGGTCAGGAAAGGGGTGTCAGGGCACTGGGGGGCAGGAAAAGTGTTCAGGGAATGGGGGAAAGATGCATGGGAGTCATGTGCGCTGCTCTAGTCTAGCTGGACTCTGCTTCAAGACATGGGAGTCAGGTGTGCTTGGACTCGTTCTGCATCCTGCTTTCAACAAAGTTTCTCTGAGCATCCTCTCTGGGAGCATGCTGGGAAATGTAGTCCAGCTAGCTCCCAGACAACATTAGAACTATTGCTGTCTGAGAGATAGCTGGACTACATTTCCCAGAATGCTCCCAGGGCGATTTAGACTGAGCATGCTAGGACAAACTGCATTCACAGTGGCAGAGACCAAAGCAGCATGCCCGGCTCCTGTGGCTTTTAGGTGAGCTTTCTGCCTCCCCCTCCCCCTGCTTCCCTGCCACTCTTTTCCTGCCCTGGCTTGCCCTGTTTCCTTCCCCAGTGCCCATCTCCCCCCTTTCTGCCCTCAACCAAGGAGTTACCTAGGAAATGCGTACCATAGCCATTACTCGGTTCCTCCACACTCGGTAAAATCAAGTTGAGCAGGGCAATCCTTGGTAAATTCTGAAGAAAACTGAGGATCTAGTTTCAGCCCTAGTTTAGAGTTTATGAAGGAGGCATTATGCATCAGGTAAGCATTCACCATGCTTAGGCTTCTAAGCTAAAAAATTTAAAGCATGGTTTTGTTGTTTAAATATAAACTTACTCCTAGAAGATGGCTGTCTTGAATGAAAAATTGACCTATTTTATTTTTTAGTTCTGCACAAGATTCCAGTTCTTGACAAATAGTTTTTATCAGTCTGTCATAGTCAAGTTCTCCTTTTTTTATGTCCACATAAACAGCATAGGTTCTAATTTATTCTTATATAATAAATGAGACAAGGAAGTGATGTGGGAAGGCATTAGCTTTTGTCAGTCAATTCCATTTATGATATGACACCTTGGAAAAGAGACATGTTCGACTCAATAGTACAGTGAACATAAAAAAAAAATATACATTAAAATGCCGTTGTGTCTCATATAAAACCACAAAGCAGTAAAATGAGGAGAAGATTAAAGATTACCATTCTTTCCATTACACATCAGGTTTGTCTGTAACTATTTCAGAGAACTGACAACTCTTCATGGTGTTAAATAGAAATACCATCTGCACCTGGATAGAATGGAATATTTTTAAAAAGATAATGGTCACATTTCCATTTTCAGAGCAAAGGCTGTAAAAAGCCTGAGTTAATGGCCGACAGGGAGCTGAGCACTGAGAGAAGGAAAAGCTGTTTGGGAAGCTGACCAGAGTAAAGGGGTGAGAAACCTCATCTCTAGTATTGTGCTTGGAGTCATTTTGGTTACTTTATTTGGGATTAAATACTGTTTACGTGAAAAGTGAACAATACAGGAAGCCTTGAGTGGAAGTAGTTGGGTGGGGAAACAGCAAGTCTGGGTGATTTTTGCAAGAAGATGAGTGTCTCCTATCTTGAGAAGAGGTTGTGGAGACAATCTGGCCTGGAATGCTGTATAACAGGACACTGAAATTCCACCAGTTGGGTTGAAAGGAATTGTGGATTTGCTATCATGGCTATTATTTTCCTTTCAGAATATACAAATACTATGTGTACCTCAGATGATTATTTGCATATTTGTTTATTTGGATTTTTTTTTTCTTTTGGTATTTAAATGTAGTTGTTTTGGTCTAGTGTTGAAATGAAAATTCTAGGCTGATTCTGCCATTGCTGGATCCTCTTAATCCAATCTGGACTGATGAAATGCAGGCGGGACTAAGAGCCAGTCTCCAATTCACCAGAGATCCATATCAGCTGTAGGTCTCTATGGCACCTGTACAACAATATTTATTATACATTATTATTGTTGTTGTTTTTTATTATTAATAATATACCACAAGCAATATACGTAGCACTGTACAATAATTGCTTAGAGACAGTTCCTACCCTAAGGGGTTTATTATCTAAGAAAGGCAAGGGAGGAGAGACAAGGGAGAGGGGAATAAAAGGAGAGAAAAGGATAACACAAAATGGCAGTGCTCTGCTGTTCAGGAGCCCAAACAATAGTGCTGACATTTTATTCATGCTCAGTACAGGGTATCGCCATTTTGTGCATACATAACATTAAGACTTCTTTCTTATTTATGTGCAAAATGGCAGCATTTCCTATTTGGAATAGTGCATGGAGTGGGAACCCACCACAGTTTAAAATCTGTGGTGGAACTGCATGCAGTGTTCCAAATAGTGTGGAAACTCTACAAAGTTGAAAAGGCTGATTTGAATCAGCCTTATTTCGGTCATTTCAGATGCTTGGTTTTGCAGTTATTTTATCTATCAACCTGTTACACCAGAGTAGCCTCACTAATGTCATCGGAGTACAAGCAATGCAGCCTAACTTGTGGCCTATACACCATCTAATTTTGATTTGAAGAGTAGAACTTTCTGCCTCTAGTAGTCTCTACCAAGGATTAATCTGCATCATTGTTAAAAGTTGCTTATTTCTAAACAAGAAATAGCTCCAGGTCTAATAGCTAGGCCATATTCACACCTGACAGAGGTGCAGCAAAGAAACTTCCATGAGCAAAAGATGCAGTGGGGGGAGGAAGGGGATGATGGAAGTACTGCCGGTGTGAACGGGGTTCTGACACGATTTTACTCACGGATGACAGGGCTGGATTTTGAGTCCTGTCATTCATGAGTAAAATTGTGGCGGAACCCCGTTCACACCGGTGGTACTTCCGTCATCCACCTCCATCCCAGCCATATCTTTGGCTCATGGAAGTTTCTCCGCCACATCACCATCACGTGTGAATGTGGTCCTAGCCAGTGGCTCTTGTAAAGTCTTCCTCTTCTGGAATAATGAGGGTTTTCTCATCCAATATTTTCTTTTGTGAAGGAGATTATACCCTATAATCAAGTCACCTCTTATAGGCCCATATACTGAGAGGGTTTGGAGGGTTCAGAAGAAGCCCCTGCAAGACAGATTAAGTTCTCCTTGGCCAACTTTAATATCTATGAATAGTGGTACATGCAATCACAAGGGGGTTCCATCCATACAAGTTCACCCATAACTAGCCTAGCATGGGCAAAAAAGAAACTCAAGATTTTCTGACCAGTACGTGGGACCATCTTAAAAATATTTTTGATCAGCCAAACAGCTTGAGTTCCTTTTGTCCCACTAGAAGTCACTCTGCATCTTCTCCACTTTTCTCATTTCATTTGAAAAATGTGGGCTAGACAGCAGGACAAAGCACATTATTGGGTAATTTCAGATGTTATGTTACCACGGTCAACCACAGTGAACACCCTGTGGTGGCTGCGGTACCGCAACTTCTGAAGGTACCAATGGTGGTTCCTGCCAGGTGTTCACCCCTGTGAACTCCCAGCGGGAATCCCTTTGACCATGCTTTCAGACCTCCAACCACTTGAACATCTTGAAGCATGGTTAGATTGGCCATGGGCCGGAATCAGCGAAAGGTAACATCTGTTACCTTCCGCCAATCCCGGGTCGCATCCCGACCATGGGAGGGGATTGGGTGCAGCGGCCGAATTGGCCGCTGTGCTCGCCCATCTCCCGGAGGGTGGGTGGCAGGGGGAGCATGGGGGGGACAGGGCCATGAGGCCGCAGGTCACGTCATGCAGCCCCGACCCATCTCCGACCCTCACAGGGAATCAGGCCAGCACGTCTGAACAACAGCTGGTCTGATTCCTCCTGGTGCGTGGTTGGACGTGCCCTGTGCATGTGTGAAATCACCCATTGTAGTCCACCATTTACAATTATCCAAGATGAACCCTGAAACATTTTCAGCATTTCTGCTTTCAGTTATGTAGTCATTCACTAAGCTTGACTTACATTATTTTGTCCCAGGATGTTAGGATCTTGTATTTGACTCTATTAATGTGCGTATTCTTGGCCACACTAGTCAAAATCCCAAAGAATTCCTTCTACCAGGATATTTTCCCTGTATTGCTTTACTGTGGCAAAGTAAAACATTCACCCACCCCATCAAAAAATAGTTGGATGTGACAAACGTGGCACTGTATTTCCAAAATCTCTTTCCAGTCAGGAGATATTGAAATAAAGCCCCTGCTAAGCGCCTTGTGCACTGCAGAGGTTAATTTGTGCCCGCCCCATCTGGGGAATGAGGCATGGGCTGTTGCCGGGCAGGTTTGGGAGCTGGCCGGGTGGGAAGGTTTCTCCTTGCAAGCTGCATGGTTCGGGAGGAGGCTGCAGCTTGCAAGGTTCTGATGCAAAAATGAGCCTTTTGGATTGGACAGGAGTGTCCACGTGGTGCGCTGGTGCCGTGCAGCCCTCATTCAGCTGGCAGTAAGCACCTGAATCAGCTGCGTTGTCTTGCTTGGAGGATCGGGGTGAGCGGGGATTGCTGAGCAGGAGCATAGCCTTCTCTTGCAGCCTGAGTGAACGAGCGGGGATTTGTGGAGCAGAGAGCAGCATTGTCAGGGGACGGGAGCAGCTGGCAGCGAAGAGCTTTGAAGCGGTGATAGCGGGAACGGGCTGGGAGCGGGGGAGTGACGGCTCTGTTGTGTTGGGGGAGTCCCAGTTAGTCAGGAGCCCTTGAAGATTCATAAGGGGGATACACTCCCCCCCACAGTATTGAGTCCCCTTTGAGTCCTGGCTATTCAGGAACCCTTTGCTATTCAGGACCCCTTGAAGATTCATAAGTGCGATACACCCCCCACACAGTATTGTTCCCTCCCCCCCTCTCAGTTTGGGGGTCAGTGCCGTGGGCAGGGCAATGAAAGGCCAAGGGGCTAACAAGATCAGTGGGAAGAGGGGGTGTGAGTATGCGGTGCCCCTCCAGGGTACAGCAACACAGGGGCCGGGGGGGGATTGGAAGCAGTCAGCCTGCTATGACAGGGGAGGTGCCCATTAGTAATGGGCTTAGGGGGGAGGCAGGCACTGGATCTATGGGATCCTTGGAGGAGACGCTGCCGGTGCAGCAGGGTCTTATAGCAACTGGACAGGCAAATGCTGGAATGGGCCAACTGCTGGTGCAGCAGGACCCAAATAGGCTAGTGTGGGTGGATAATGTATGGTGCCCAGAAGCATCAGTGCTGCAGGTTGGGCCAGCTGGGGTTAAAGTGAGCAGTGGGGATCAGGTGGGTCAAGCGGGAGGGGCGAATGTTCCGGCCCCTCCGGCTACGGCTGCGGTTTCTGTGGGTCAGAGTGGGGTGGCCTCAGTGGGGTCACAGGTAAGGGAAGTCCCTCTTTTGCAGGGCGGATATGCCAGGGTCTCTACCCCACTTGGGGTACATTTGCTGCAGTCCACCAGGGAAAAAATTTGGAAGGGCGATTACATAGATCTGTTTGCCATCCTTTTTTGTGACCCAGTTCCGGACCCTAATGCACGGCAGGAGCCTAAGGAGTATGAGAGAGCGAAAAGGAGAAAAATAGATAGAAATTGGGCTAACTGGGAGTCAGCTTTCATTATCTATGTGGGGGTAGTTATGCAAGCTTTTCCAGAGAGGGCAATAGCCCTGTGGAAATATTTTGACATAATTANGAAAAGGAGAAAAATAGATAGAAATTGGGCTAACTGGGAGTCAGCTTTCATTATCTATGTGGGGGTAGTTATGCAAGCCTTTCCGGAGAGGACGGTAGCCCTGTGGAAATATTTTGACATAGTTAGGCAAGCATATTTAACAAAGGAAAGCTTCGGTTGGCTCAGATATGATGAGAAATTCCGTCAGCATGCAACTATTACGCCGGGAGTGCAGTGGGACGTGAAGGACCATGACCTTGGATTGAGTGTATTCAGGGAAAGGATGTGGTGCATTCAGATAGTGGGCATATTATCATTAAGGAAGATGCCCAACCGGTGGCTAATTTTCGTGGCGAACAGAGCAAGAAGGGAATGCAATCCTTGGCCTGCTGGGACTTTTACGAAAGCAAGTGTTTTCATTCCTTTTGCAGGTTTAGACACGTGTGCCTCCAATGTGGGGGGGCTCACCCTTCCGTCAATTGTCAGCGAAGGCGGGGGGCATGCCAGAGAGGCAAGCATGGATTCCAACCCAGGGCAGGCAGAGGTGGTGGGCCATCCCAGTCCGCTGCGAGTAAGAGCGCCAACGCCAGTTAAATGGTGGGTGCTTGAGAGCTTGTTACATGACTATCCTGATCCGGATCAGGCAGGTTATGTTGTTAATGGTTTTAGGTTTGGTTTTCAAATTCCATTTGAAGGGAAGAGGGAGCATATGGTGGCTCGGAATCTGAAGTTGGTGATAGGCATGGAATCGGTGGTGGAGCAAAAGATACAGAAGGAGTTAGCGGAAGGCCATGTGGCTGGTCCCTTTGAATCCTTGCCTATGGAAAATTTGAGATTGTCACCACTGGGCATAGTACCAAAGAAGGCCCCTGGGTAATAGAGATTGATTCATCATCTGTCTTACCCCAGGGGTTTTTCAGTGAACAATGAAATCGCCCTCGAGCTGTGTTCAGTCCACTACTCTTCTTTTGATAGGGCAGTTGAGCTAGTTAGGGATTGTGGTAGGGGTTCCCTTATGGCAAAGAGTGATGTTAAGTCTGCCTTCCGCCTCTTGCCAGTGCACCCCAAGGACTTTGATCTATTGGGATTTTAATTTAAGGGCCGTTTTTACTATGATAAGGCGATGTCATGGGATGCTCTATCTCATGTGCCGCCTTTGAGAAGTTCAGTTCGGCTTTGGAGTGGATTGTTAAGCGAGAGACGGGGTCCTGTTATATGTCACATTATCTAGATGATTATATATTCATTGGCAGGGCAGGGTCACGGGAGTGCAGTGACTTGTTGGCTGCTTTCATGAAAATTGCTGAGTTGATTGGGGTCCTGTTGGCCTGGGAGAAAACAGAGGACCTTGCTTCACGTTTGACCTACTTAGGTATAGAATTGGATTCGGTATGTCAGCGTTCTCGTTTACCGGTGGATAAGTTAGAAGTAATTAGGAATGAAATTGTTTCGTGTCAGGGGGCCAGCAAGGTGACTTTGAGGGTGCTTCAGTCATTGCTTGGGAAGTTGAACTTCGCGTGTAGGGTAGTAGCGCCGGGGCGCGCATTTCTATCTCGCCTTTATGCCAAGACAGCTAGGATCACCAAGCCGCATCACCACATCAGAGTCATAAAGGAAATGAAGGATGATTTGGGAGTGTGACTGGAGTTTCTGCAACATCACAATGGGGTCAGCCTGTGGAGAGAGTTGTATTTAGTGGAGGCTGAGTTGCAGGTGCATTCTGATGCGACTGGTGCCGCGGGGCTTGGAATTTATTTTCAAGGCAGGTGGTGCTCAGAGCAGTGGCCTGCTCATTGGCATGACTTGGACATATTGAGGGATGTGACATTTCTCGAGTTATTTCCTATAGTGGTGGCAGTTCATTTGTGGGTCGACAGATTTAGGGACAAGAGGGTATTGTTCTGGTGTGACAACTTGCCTGTTGTACACGTGGTTAATTCATTGTCATCAAAATCGGAGAGGGTGATGCAGTTGGTAAGAGTTTTTGTTCTCTGGTGTTTGAAGCATAATGTAGTTTTTTCTGCTAAGCATGTGCCTGATGTGAATAATGAGATTGCTGATGTCCTCTCTCGTTTCCAGATTCCTTGTTTTCGGAAGCTCGCTCCAATGGCCAGGGAGAAGCAAGACTTGGTTCCCCAAGAGCTTTGGAGCCTTGGATTCTAGAGCTGATAGAAACGGTGACAGGCTCAGTGTCCCTGGCTACTTGGTGGCTGTATGATAGAGCTTTGAAGGAGTTCAGTGCGTTTGCTGCAGGAAAGGGTTGGTCGGTGTCATTTCCGATTCCGTTGCTGCAGGTGGTGCAATTTGGGATGAAATTGCATAGGAAGGGTTTGGCGCCAGGCACAATTGTGGCAAAATGGTCTGCTTTGTCGTTTTTTTCAAAAATGGTCAGCCCTTCTGAGTTATCGGGGTCACCTATTTTGAAAGCTATGTTGGAAGCCAGGAGGAGGCAAGGGAAGTGTAGGGCAGATGCCAGAATGCCTGTGTCGCCTAAAATGTTGGTTGATTTGGTTGCCAAGCTGGCTGGAATTTGTAGCGATTCCAGTGAGGAGAGGCTTTTTCAAACTGCCTTTGTTATTGCCTTTTTTGGACCTCTTAGGGTTGGCGAGTTGGTCATTAATTCGCGAATAGACTACTTGGGTTGGGCCTTACAAGTGGGGGATGTGTTTGTGGGAATAGATCAGATTGAAGTGTGCATTAGGAAGTCAAAGACTGACCAGGTAGGGAAGGGCGCCAAAGTGGTCCTCTTCAACTCCAGTGGACCGTTAATTTGTTTGGTCACATGCATGGGTGAGTTTTTGAAGGAAAGACCATAGGGACTGGGGCCATTGTTTCTACACCAATCTGGTCAGCCCCTAACTCGTTTTCAGTTTGTGGCAGTCATGGGGCGTTGTGTGGATGCACTGGGCATATCGGGGAGGTTTAGTTCCCACTCATTCCGAATCGGAGTGGCATCTTCCGCAGCTGCGGCGGGTTTGCCAGTCCCCAATATTAAGTCAGTGGGGAGATGGTGCTCCGCGGCATTTATATCTTATATTTGCCCATGCCTGCAATGGATGGATGAGATGGGACAAATCTGCAATATTGATAGATGGCTTTTTTATTCTTTACAGGGTTGCTGTGACCAACAGGAAGAAAGGTAATTTGGATTGTTGACCATAGTTTTGTCAGTTGGGCTGAAAAGCGCACAAAAATTTTTAGTTGGGGTTCACAGTTGGGTTTA
Organism: Sphenodon punctatus; assembly: GCA_003113815.1. NCBI lineage: Eukaryota > Metazoa > Chordata > Lepidosauria > Sphenodontia > Sphenodontidae > Sphenodon > Sphenodon punctatus. Next base: position 879,752 of record QEPC01001041.1, on the reverse strand, counting down.
TCCTCCCAGGCAATGGTAGTTTGGAAAGGTAAGCGCGGCATGCTTTGGCCCCAGCTGATGCCATTGTGTCACGTTTTGCATGATCCCATTTATTACAAATGGAAAGTGAGCTATGTGGCCTAGCTGAACTAATCATATTAGATTGGGCTTCACTTTTTCCAAGTTGTATAAATTGAGTTTACACTTCACTTTGATACCAGACTAGCAAAGCAAGTATTGTACAATGACAATATATTTATAAATAAATGGAACATGAGACTTTTGAATATAAAATATATATGCATAATTTACTTAAATTTAAATAGAAAATATCAGTAGAATGGTATTGATAGCCAATCAAAGTTACATGATCTTAAAACATGTCTATTTTAAGAAAAAGCTTCTAGAAGCTTAACATATGCACAATTCATTGGCTCAAAGATATCAAGAGTAATACATTACATTCTTCCCAGTTCTTCCCTTTGTCTGCCAAGATGTTGGTGAGAAAGAAACTCCAGCATGAGGTGTGGAATCTCAGTCTGAAAAAAGTCAGGCTGTGTCTCTCTTCTTAAGCAGTTTGCCAGAAGGCTCACCTTCCTAAGAACTGATGATGCTGATGTCAGTTAGCAATGAAATACACTGGATTCTAATTGGCTCTCTTAATTCTGAACAAGTAAAGTTTTTAAATTTCCTTCAAGGTTTAAATAGAAACCTTATATTTTTATCAAAGATAATTGTCAGATTACAGAGAGAATAACCAAAGCTTCAAGGTTATTTCAACCATTAATTAAATAGATATGTTAGCTAGAAAAAAATAACTTAAATCTTTTTTCTCAGTCTGGAGATATTTCTGGCCTGATCATTCGTCATCTAGACACATAACAGATAAGATTCCAGACACCTCGACTGGCAAGAGGTCTTTGATCTGCCCTCTAACTCATAGCCATTTGACTGTTTCCTTGGATACAATGAAAGTTCATTTGGGAAGTTTAGAAAAAAGCTCATTGGAACGTAGCTGAAGAAACTTCAACCTGAACCAAACTAATCACAGAAGTTGATTTTAGAAATAAATACTGCAAAACACAAATCCAATACTTTGAAACAAAAAGTTAACATATAAAAACTCAAAATTAATACATCAGGAACACAGATGGCCAAAAATATATAGCTTATAATAGGAAATACATGACAATTGCTCCTTGGATGGGGTGTGGGACAGTCCCCTGGGATAATAGTTATTCATCTAGGGGAAATGATTTGATCAGGGGGTCTGGGTTGGACTTATCCATAATGGTCCGACAAGATTGGTTTAGATTGAGGGAGTTGTTTCCTGGGGCATGTTTGGTTTTTACTGAGATGTTGCAGAGGATAACATGTCCGAGAACCGTGAGTCCGAGAGCAGTGGATAGATCAAGGAAAAGGGTCAATAGGGAGATTTAAAAATGCATTGCACAAGTTGGGGGGAATTTGGCTGGTACATGGGAATATTTCATGGACCATGCTGGAATTGTATTGGTCAGACAGGGTTCACCTGTCTGAGAAGGACCTCGACATGTACTTGAGGAATCTGCAGGAATTTTTACGGAAGTGTTTGGGTTAGGTAGTGGTAGCTCTGGGTGAGTTTGGGGGTGTTCAAGAAAGCTTTGCTGCTGAACTGGGTGGCGGAGTTCAGTACCATGGTGGATTTAAACAGGCATCGGAATTGGATTGCATTATGGAAAACATCAGGTAATGGTGAATGTTGATAGGCATCCAGGAGGTGGGACCTGGGAAGCAGTCAGGGGATGGGCACCCCACTGCTATCCCAGAGAAGAAGGACTGGCATCAAGGGGCATATGGAAAGGATCTAAGCGGTCCCGACATGGTCACTTGATCGGCAGTTCTTTCAGGTATTGAATCAATTCTGGTCAAGTAGAAAGGGGTATTGGACTGGTATCTCCAATCCAAGTGGTTATACATTATGGTACTGAACGCGGGGATTGAGGGGCATTAGGGTCGGAGGTGATATCTGAAGATTGGACTTAATGCCCAGTCACTCTCCTTATAGTCTCACCCAGGGTTATCAATTCGGCCTTACTATTCGATTCTGATGGGGGATAATAATTTGGAAGATTTGCAGTGATTGGTTAAGGGGGTAATTTTATTAAGTGGAAATCAATCTGGCAATTAGATCTTTCCACCATTCTCACTAATTAGTTTTGATTGGTTATTAATTGGTTCTCGTTTATCAACAGGTTTCCGGTTATGCTGGTTGTTTAATAAACAGTTGCGGCCAGTTTACCCAAGCTCTCTGTGTCTGTGTCTGTGCCTTATTTCCAATGCAGGGGCAAATGTTTATGTGAGGGTTGGGGGGGTTGAGGTTGTTTTAGTCTCTTACTGTTTTTATGGACCTTTTAATATTTTTTGTATATATTTTTGTTATGTTTATATTTTACTTGTAAGACGCTCTAAGCTTTTTTTAAGGAAGGGCAGAACAACAAATTTAAATAAAGAAAGAAAGAAATGCACTGTAAGGCAGCAACATCACTATCCACAACACCCCTATTGGACATCATTAAGGTGCTCTGGGACTGAAGGAGTCAATGCCTCAGTTTCAGGGAAATGGGGCAGCAGCAGCAACATTGTGCAGAGCACCCCTGGAGAGAATGCAAAAAGTCAGGACTTCTGCCTGAAGTGATGACAGCAGTGTCACTCCCAGAAACCTAGTGCCCTGGAAAACAATTCTACTTGTACAATCAGACTGACCCTGATTTGCATTTTAATTTTTTCAGCACCTCCCAAAACTGCACACAGATAAGTTCATATGAGCAACTTCTGCTTGACTCAATAAAGTGTGCTCTTAATGTAAATTTTGAAACTTTTTTTACATAGCCATTAATGTTTAGTTGTGCAAACACTTGGCTCCCACCCTATCTATTCCTCACTTACTTTGACATGGCAGACATAACAAGGACCTGATTCAGTCATTAGTAAGTCAAATAACTCCTTCATGTTGAGTGAACTTTTCATGAAAAAGACCCATCTGGTAAAGATACAGTTACGGAGAAATGACTGCCCATAGTGAAATCTGGCATAATTAGGACAAATTGGCTTAAATATTCACAAAAGAGATGGTGTGCAACACTAGTGAAACAGAACGTCCTCTTTGCACATCTGTAAAAACTATGTATAGCCAGGTGACCTGATGGAAAAAAACAGGTTTCTCCTACCATCACATGCCATCTTCAGTGTCACAGCTCTGAATTTTCTTATGTCTAATGCTGCCTTTTTACAAAACCTCCCAGTTCCTGTCCTGCCCACTGAGTACTGTCTACCATCTCTGCTGGGATGTTATGAAAAAAAGTTACAGCACTTTGTGTTAGACTATTGCAGCCAGACAGAACTACAGCACTTGATTAGTCCAAAACAGCTTACTTACTCAATGTGCTTTCTAGTTGTGATGATGTTGTAGTGTTCTTTCTTTCTTTCTTTCTTTCTTTATTTATTTATTTATTTATTTATTTATTTTTAAAATAAACTTGTAAGTGAAAGTTTTAGTCAGATCTAGAGCAAACTGAAATGGAAATCTTGATAGGTAAACTCAAGTTTGCTCATTTCTAATTGAAACCCAAATCAACTAAATAAAAATGCTGAGAGCATGCAGCCAGCTGGTGCATATATCAAACTAATATTCTCCTAAAACACTCTTTTGTGCCTATTCAGCATTTGCTTAATCAAAGTATGTAAACATTATTTAAAAAAATTATCCCTCTGCCATTTGTCACCCGTGCTGGAGAAAGAGACAAATTATCTAAGGAGAATGCTGCCAAACCCTACGTGATGCAAAGAACAAATGGAGGCAGGAAAACTTTACTGTAAAGCATTAGTCAGGCCCCTGGTTCTTATAAACTCTGGCAAAATACAATTTTTCATGGCCTGACACTGATAGACTGTCTTTATTTTTAGATCTTGTGCTGTAGCAACAAGCCACATCTGTTAAAAGTACCTTGCCTGATATTTGGGTGTCTGAAGGTTTGATTTAGATTGCTCCTGACACAGGTCAGATAGCGTAGTAGACTGGGTCATGCCGCCCAGTCAGCTGACCTCTTTCTAACCCTTGTGCACTAAAGAAATATGAACCAATGCAGATCCTACTGTATTATGATTGAAATCATTTCTAATGGACTATTGTTACAGGATGTTGCTGAAATATATACATCATTCAGTACCAGTAATACATCTTCTTACCATAGAGCAAACAATGCCCCATTTAACGAGAATGGCTACATTCATCTTGATCTGCCTGCACCTCATACATCACATGGCTGCAATTCTTATTTGCTATCGAAAAAAAGTTGCAGAACACTGAAAAGAGGTGTCTGAAAATGACAAATAAAAATAATTGGATTCTCGCTTACCAAAAAGACCAAATGTCATGGTTCATCCTTAGCATTCATGATGGCCATAGCAACTATTTGAGGTTTTTTTTAAGTTGTTTGGTATTTTTTATGGCTGGCATAAAAAAGATACCATGATCCATATTACAACCAAACTGGCTAGAATTATATGTGTAAAATTCTCAGCTATAACTGTTTACATTGTCACTCTGATTAGTGTCTAACCTTTGTGCCGTGAAAGACTGTAAAACTATCTTGTCTTCAAGTCATCCTGACAAGCCAAAGTGAATGATAGGAAAATAGGTTCCATTTTGTTCACTGAAGGATAGCTTTTTTTGTGCATGGTCATCTGCATCAGGATTTATTTCCCTCTGGAATCTATATGCTGATGACAATATTCTGTAGTACCACCTCCCAAGAAGCTTCACAGTTGGGAAAAGTATAAACAACATATTTTTCCAGCATGAATTCACTTTATTCATACAGCTTCTGTACAGATTTTTAAACATAAATAGCATTGCAGAATTAATTAGTTAACATTTTCCATTAGCTTGAGGTCCTACAGGAATATTGATTTGTTCAAATGAAAGTTAAAAGGCAAATATAAATTAGTCTGGAGAACTGCAATGATCAATCAGAGTTTTAAATCAAATATTGAAAAAGATTGTCACTAAACCTATATGTGATGAACCTATATGAAATATAAAAATAAATTAGACAACAATGTTTTTGCAATCAGAAAGAGTTTAAATGGCTTAAGTCAAATTAAAAAGGAGCTAATAATTACTGTGACAATGGATATTTTCTTCTGAAACAGTAACATCCTTTGTAATTAATGTAAATTTAATATTCACCTACTTTTTAAAATTATCTAGGATGCCACTTGATAGCAGATGAATCATAACATAGTAATCAAATTTCAACTATTGCAGATACCTATAAAAGTTCAAACTGGACACTAACAGAAAAAGTTGTATAAAAGTTTCACAAAATGAGTAGCAAAGAATGGTACAGGTTATAGACCAATGGTTTTCTAGATTATGCTGTATATTTGTTGATTAACTTGACTGCAATGTTGTGTCTTGCTTACCTTGTGAAGTATTAGTAAAGTTAGTAGTAATGAAGGGAAGTAATCTTTTCTCCTATTTACTGACCTTAATGGAGTTGTAGTTCCACTGAAGTCAATAAGACTCCTGGCATGGGAAAAGTTAATTGTATGTTTATGGGTTTGAGATGATAATTAGGAGCTCACATTTTCTTTTTATATCTGTGGACAGAATACTTATTCATTTAATTAATTTATTTATTTCTTAGTTGCCCCCTCCTTCTGCAGCAGCTCAGGGCCACTTACAACATATTAAAACCAAATAAACATGTATAAAAATATAAAAACATAAATAATACAGTAAATAATTAAAAAAAAAATAGCCATAGAAGTACTCCAGAGGGAAGCAAAAAAGACCCCTTCCCCCCTCCTTAGCCCCCCCCCCATCACTTGTCTTCCTCGCCCAAAGTCTGGTCGAACAGCCAAGTCTTGCACTGTCTTTGGAAAGAGGGAGCCAAGTAGAAGGGAGTTCCACAGTCTTGGTGTGGTCACTGAGAACGCCCTCCTCATCGTCATCATTCAAGAAACGCCAATGATCCCGAGGAGAGCGCTTTCAGCCAATCATAGGGGCTGATCCAGGACCTGGGGGTGAGGCGATCCTGCAGACAGGTGGGGCTCAGGCTGTATAGGACTTTATAGGTCAAAAACAACACCTTGAATTTATTTATTTTATTTATTTATTTTATAAAAAATGTCTATCCCACCCCTCCAGCCCACAGGGCAGCCCAGGGTGCCGAACAACAATTCAAACATTAAACCAATTCACAAATAAAATCCCATAAACATAAAAAAGACACAACAACCCCCATGAACCACCCATCCTACCCGCTTGAACCACCCACCTGAACCCCCCCCTCGCCAAAAGCCTGGTGGAACAGCCAGATCTTTCACAAATGTTGAAATGACAGAAGGGTGGGGGCCAACCGAGCCTCCTCCGGGAGCGAGTTCCACAGCACAAGGGCAGACACTGAAAAAGATCTCACATCAGTGGTCACCCATCTCGCTCGGGGAACCACCAAAAAGGCCTCCAGGACGATCTCCGTGGGGGCCAGAAGGCTATAGGCAACTAGGTAGTCAGTGCAGAGGGTGAAGTACTGGTGTAATGTGCTCATGGCAACCTGCCACCGTAAGGAGATGGGCCACCGCATTCTGCACCAGCTAAGCCCCTACCCATTCAATAACCTTCCAGAAAAAGGGAAGGTTAAAGACAGGCTGATAGCTGGCCAGGGAGTCAATGTCAAGTGATGGTTTTTTGAGCAGAGGCCACATGACCGCCTCCTTGAGGCAGCCCGGAATCCTGCCCTCCTAAGGGAGGCATTGACCACCACAGCCAACAATACCCCCAGCGTCTCCCAGCTGACCTTAACCAGTCATAATGGGCATGGATTCAGATAACAACAGGTGGTACTAATTGTCCCAAGGACTTAGCAGCATGAAATCCTGTACCTCTCTACAGAATTCACAATTCTCATTCACTTCAGTGTGACTAGGATTTCACCGTCTGTTTGCAGAATATTCTGCCATGCATAATGAAAAATGAGTTTCCCCTCCAGAGCACATACCATCTCTTTTCCCTCTATCAGTCTCCCCAGATGACATTGCATCCCAGAGGGCTGTGGACTATCATCTTCTGCTAATGCCTCATGCTCCTGTCTCTTCCACTATGACCCACATCACCCACTTTGGGAAGCAAAACGAGCCTGTCAAGGAGGGAAGAGGACAAGAGGAATATGTAATGTGAGCTCTATAGCATGGCTGGGGAGAGAAGGCTCAAGGCTCAGCTCCTTTTCATCCCCCCTTTGTGCCCTGAGCACTGTATATCAAAGACCTAATATCATTTAGTACCGAAGGCACCCGTACCGGTTTTGTTTTCGTTTTTGTTTACAACACACACACCCCTTTGTTTTCAGGGGGGTTTCATAAATGACCCTACCGTGTTGGGATTTTTCCCAGTTATTTTATTTTATTAAAAGTTGTTTTTTTTAAAAATGAGGGAAAACCACTATGCATGCACAAAATGGTCACCAGACTGTTCTGTGCCTGTGCAGCCCTTTTCCAAAATGGTGCTAGCAGCATCTAGCTGCCATTTTTTGCATGCACAGTGTTAAAAATTAAAAGAAAAGAAAAGAACGATTGTGCACACACTCAATGGCCACGGGCACGGTTCTGCGCACGCTCTCCCATTCCTAAATGGCACCACGCATTACACAGAACAGCCCCAGCAGCCATTTTTTTGTATGTGCAGTTTATCTTTTTATTTTAAAACAAACACTGATTAAAATAAATGATGATAATTTGCTTATTAATCTGTTTTCATATTTTAATTACTAAAACGAAAGGGGCTTTATTTGTTTTAGTAATTAAAAAAATGAAAACGAACTGCACACCCCAACCATTTAATATTTGCTTAGCCTTAGACTTCATACACTGAATACTACTTACTGTACAGAATACCAAGTAAAGACTTCAAAGACTGAATACTATTTACTATATATAGGACTATGTTAGCAATACATTCAAAGTGGCTGTTAGTAATGAATCACATACGTTCCAACAAGCACAGGTAATGGGAGTTTGTCTGGCAAATGGTTCAGCCTCCTGTCCTGATTATTCATTTCTTTTCCCTTGTAAACAAAATGTTTCTCATAACAGTCGACTACCCGGCCCACCCACCCACCCCTTTGCATATGCGTGCCCTTCTGGTACCTGAGGCGAATGGTGGAATTTCTGTAGGAGTTCCTCATTAAAAAGTCTGTAGCACATCTCTGACCTAACACAATATTTGTACCTCTAAGCAAATGGCATTCGCCACTAGCGCTGCATGGGAAATCAGTATGTCGAGAGAACTTTCACTGAGGCACCTGACAGTTTTAATGCTGCACTTCTGATCTCCAAAATCACTTCCTTCTGCATGCTCTGCTGCTGATGCGTATGTGCACGTCCAGATGATGGAGCAAGAAGAACATGAGAAGATGATAATGCATTTCAACCGTTTAAAAATAAAAGCCCTAGGGAGAGAATAATAAACATTATCAGTTTCCCAATAGCTCCTTAAAGGGGACTCCTTTCAAACAACCAGAAATATGGAACAGCAGCAACCAGCACCACTGAATTATTGTCCTGGGATACGTGTCAAAAAAGGTATACTGCAGAAGGACATGGCTGACCTCTAGAATTTTCTTTCCTGTACTGTCTATATTGCCTATCTTTGAAGAAAAGTGCTTATACATTAGATGAATTGTTCAAGAACAGTTGGTTCTACAGGAAAATATGACTCCTGTAAAGCTGCCAAGGTTAGAAAGATCAATGGAGATTTGCTGCATAAGTACTGCTTGTGCAAGATGAAGTAACCTAGGGGCTGATTGGATTTAGGAACCTAATTTCCCCAGATTCCTATCCATTTCAGTTTGGATAATGTAACCTGCTTACTTAGAACCCAGGTCAAATCCAACTGAATCACGTAAGGCTGTATCCATTGACTCGGGTCAAGTTTTTATCAGATCCTTAAACCAGTTCCTTTTCTTATATAAATAAATAAATAAATAAATAAATTAAATCTCTCCTCCTCTTGGGTCAGTGCATCCCTATTGTATAATTAATAAAAGAAATATTTTCAAAAGTTTAGGAGAGGGAATATGAATACTTCATAATTTAAATAGGGAAGCCAGATAACCTTTCACTGTAGTCCTTAATAGGACAATGTCAGTACTCCTTTCTTAATGATGTATTTTTAAAAGAAAACGCTTGCTTGCTTGCTTGCACAACATTATGGGTGAAAACCATTTGCCCCCTGATGTTATTCTGTTTAATAGATTCTGATGGATTTTCAAGGGCAAGAGTTACACTTCAACACCCAACTCCCACTGACTTTTAATGAAACATAAGTGCATATGGCCTTTTCATCTTTGAGTGAAAACAGACGAGCAGTAGCCCGTTGGAGCCTGTGTTCGGTTCATACAGCCCCCACACAGCTACCACGCTCATGTTCAGTGTGACCACCAGAATAAATGGGCAGTCTCCTGCCTGCATTCCATGTGCTTGTGGCAGCCTCTGCTTAGTGGTGCTAAGAATCACTCTCCTCCTCACTGCCTATCACCTGGGGAATGTGCTAGTGGTCTCAGCTGTCAGCTGAGCCCAGATGTGAGCTGGGAAGGCACACTAGTGATCTCCCTTGCATCCATGGACCTGCCTGTCAGGTGGGTGCCCACACTGGCAATCTCCTTCGCCTCACCAGGAACAGCCAGCTGCACCAGTGATCTCCCTGTCCCCCCAGAGCCGTATGTCAGCTGGGTCAGCTAGCTGTGACAGTAATCTCCCTGTCCCCTTAGGAGCCACGTGTCAGCTGAGCCAGATGCCTGCAACAGCGATCTCCCTGAACCCAGTAGACAGGCAGCTCTGGGGGCACAGGGAGATGGCCAGTGCACCAACCAGACCAGTTGACAGGTGGCCTTGGAGGAGGAGGGGCAAAGATCACTGGAACAGCTGGCTGGCCCAGCTTACAGGAGGCCCTGGGAGGGAAAGGGAGATCACTAGCTTTCCTTTCCCTTTTCCTGGCTGCCTATCAGCAGCCTGGGCATGCTAGGTGGGAGTCGGGACTCTGTGGTGCTGGTGGGCCTGGTTGCTGACAAGGCTGCAGGTGATCCTAACAGACAGTCTGAGGACACATGGGCACAGGTTAGCCTGTATGATACTTCTCAACCCAGCAGCCTGAGGTACAGTCACACAAGCAGGAGCAGGTTTGATCCCCTCTCAACTCAGGGTGGGAGGACAGGTAAGCAACCCCACTTTGGGCAGCTTTGCTATGCCCTGCATCACCAGCTTTTCCCCAAGCATGCAGGGTGTAGCAAGATTGCTCAAAGTGGCATATGGCTTGTGCAAAGCGAGTGAACATCTGGTGGCCAATGGCCACATGAACCACTGCATCATGTGGTACCTTTGCCCAAAATGGGATAATGCTGCCCAAAGTGGGGTAACATCTGCACCCTCAGAGTCTGAAATGAGGGGCAACAGCATTTGGAATGCAGGACAGTGTGGGACGTTATTTGCATAACATTTGCATATGTTAGTTTGCATGCATTTCCCCCCATTCCATATAAGAAATTGCTCACAGTCCAGCAGTTTACTACACCACTCCATGCAGGCATGCAAAAAAAAGAAAGAGAGCCCAGCCCTGCAGTGTATGTGTTAGCTGCTGCTACTGTTGCTTGTGCACTTGTGCAGGAATGAGTGCCCTGCCTGTGGCTGCATGCCCAGCAACAGCTGTTAGAAGGCTCCCACCACCAGCAAACAGCAGCAGCGGGACCAGCTACTGTGATGGGCAGTCATGAGCTGATGAGGAGCTGTAGGTCAGAGTCTCGATATGGACTAGATCCACATGTGTCAAGGATGCTGTTCCTGAGAGGCAGCTGAGCCAGTGTTGCAAACAGGAAGTAACTGTACTAGGATACAAACAGTTAAAGTTTTCTCTCAAGGAAGCACCACATGTGTGAATGAGCGTACTAGGTAGGGATGGGCGAACGCGATTCGGAGGTTCAGAGTTCAGGCCAAACTCGGCCTGTTCATATGACCAAACCGAATGTCCGAACCGAACACTCTAATGGCCAAACAGTTCGGAAAAGTTCAGATGAGTTCGGATGAATTCAGGGGTGGGAAAAATGTGACTGGAAGGCAGGAAAAACATGACTGGAAGTGGGAGGCAGCTGAGGAGCAGACTTCCTGGCACCAGGGGTGGAGATGAGGGGTGGTTTCAGGGTCAAACCAAAAATTCGGTTTTGGTATCGATAGCGCTATTTTCGGTTGTTCGGCCAAGTTTGGCCGAACCGAACTCCGCCAAATCGAACAGACGAACCCGAACTCAGATTTCAGACTGAACAACTGAACGTTCGAACATCCAAACCATGTTATGTTTGACCATTCCTAATACTAGGAGGAGGGCAGAGCACTGCCCAGCTGGGAGGAGCAATACTGAACTTGTCTACTTAGCCCCTGGCCAAATCTGGAGAGGAAAGCAATGTGGGGCAGGCGGGACATGAGAAGAAAGCTCAAAAGTCCTGTGCAATCAGGTACACTTAAGAGGTATTTAGGTTTATTTACCTGGATTAGCCTGCACGGTGGGTCTGCAATATCTTCAGAAATGCCATCAGTGTTCAGTGGGTGATGCCTGAGTGGCGGGGTGGGCAGCATTTGGTGGCCACCTAATAAATGAATCTATCCCTATCCCCCCCCCTCGAGTTTTCACATTAAAATCCTTCTTTTGTTTACTTCAGTCTGTGGTGACCTGAATAAATGTTAGAATGAATACTATAACAGAAACTATGTTATAATTTACACACATTAATTTTCATTCTTGGTACAGAGGTGGTAGGGAAGTGGCTCTTACAATAGAAAGGGCCTTGTAACTGTTTATCTCTGATCTTTTCTGGCATCCATTACTAGCCACTGTACCCAGGGACCTGGGTTCACTTTATTTTCCCTCATTGCCACCAATATGGAAAATACAGTGTGTATAGATTGTTAGATTTGGACTTTGAAGACCTAGGTTTCAAACACATCTTTCCCAAATCACTGGGGTTGTCTTGGGCAAGTCACAATCAGTCTCAAGTCTCCATCTGTAAAATGGAAATAATAATGACCTACCTCATGGAGCAACTGTGAGGGTGAACTAAATAAGGACTGTAAAGCACTATGAAGTGCTATATTTATTTATTTATTTTCAATCTTTTACTATCCTGCCCCTCCTGCCACAGGCAGCTTGGGGTGGCTTATAATTCATAAAAACAACAACATGAAAACAACAATTAAAACAACAAAAAGGAGGAAAAGGAACTAACCCCAAATCCAAGAAAACCCTCCACCCCCTCACCCATCTCCCCCACCAAATGCCTGGTGGAAGAGTCAGGTCTTACAACTACTCCGAAAAGAGGGGAGATCTGGGGTCAACCGGGACTCCACCGGAAGGGAGTTCCACAGCCATGGTGTGGTCACCAAGAACACCCTCGCCTGCGTGGCCCCCCGGAAGACTTGGGAGACTTTGAGCAGGGTGCCCCCAGATGACTGCAGGGGTAAATCCAGCACCCAGGGAGTGAGGCGGTCCTGCAGATAGGTAGGGCCTAGGCCATTTAGGGCTTTATAGGCCAAAACCAACACCTTGAATTGGGCCCAGAAAACCACCGGCAGCCAGTGCAGAGAGCGGAGCACTGGTGTAATATGCCCCTGGAAGCCCAGTTCTACCAGAAGATGGGCAACCGCATTCTTCCCCAGCTGCAGTTTCCGAGCCATTACCATGGGTAGCCCGACATAGAGTGCGTTACAATAGTCCAATCTGGAGGTGATGAAAGCGTGGATGATGGTGGCCAGGTCAGAGCCTGAGAAAAACGCTGAAGCCGTCGCACCATATGTAATTGGCGAAAGGTACACCTCGCCACAGCCTCCACCTGGGCATCCATGTGGAGCTGTGTGTCGAAGAGCACCCCCAGACTCCATTCCTGGGGTACCAATGGAGGGCAGATCCCACCAATAACGGGGGTCACCATCTCCATCACTTTACCCACCAACATCACCTCCATCTTCTCGGGATTCAGCCTCAGTCAGTTAGTCCTCATCCAGTCCTTCACAGCCGTCAAACACTGAGTAAGCCCTGAGACTGCAGGTCCTGGGTCTGTTGAAAAAGAGAGATACAGCTGGGTGTCATCAGAATATTGATGACACTGCATGCCAAACCTCCTGATCACATCACCGAGTGGCTGCATGTATACATTGAACAGGCGAGGGAACAAAACCGAACCCTGCAGGACTCCACATGAGAGGTCTCAATATAATGAAAAAGACTCCCCAAGAACCACTCGCTGCATTCTACCGGTCAGGAAAGAGCGGAGCCATTTGAGAACAGTCCCGCCCACCCCTGCACAGTCCTGCAGTTGCATCACCAACATCCCGTGATCAAGTATATCAAATGCAGCTGAAAGATCTAATAGAACTAACAGGGTTGAACGACCCCGGTCCATTTCCCAGCGCAACTCATCCACCAAAGCCACAAGTGCAGTCTCGGTGCCATACCCCTGACGAAATCTTGACTGAAAGGGGTCCAGATAACCGATGTGGTCAAGATGTCCCTGCAGCTGCTGAACCACTACCCATTCAATGACTTTCCTTTAAAAAGGGAAAGTTAGAGACAGGCCGGTAGCTGGCAAGGGAATCAAAGTCAAGCGATTGTTTCTTGAGCAGAGGCCGAACCACTGCCTCTTTGAGACAGCCCGGCACTCTGCCCTCCCGAAGGGAGGTGTTGACCACCCCAGCCAGCAATGGCCCCATTGTCTCCCGCAAGGTTTAATCAGCCAAGCCGGACAAGGATCTAATTCACAAAATATGGCCCTAACAGCCCCAAGAACACCAACCGCTTCTACGGGTGTCACCGACTGAAATTGATCCCACAAAACTGGACAAGACAGGACTTCCATAACTTCCAGTTCCCCATATGTATTAATTGCAGCATTGAAGTCTTGGTGAATCCGAGTGATTTTATCCACGAAAAAATCCACAAACATGTCCCAGCGAGCAGTAGATGACTCCACTCCAAGGCGGAGGGAGGCTGGACTGACCAGCCCCTGCACCACCTGGAAAAGCTCTGCTGAACGGGATTTAGTGGATGTTATCAGGGTAACAAAAAACTCCTTTTTTGCTACCCACATAGCTACGACAAGGGCTCATAAACAGACTCTATGACACAATCTGTTGGTTTCAGCACACCATCGTCGCTCCAACCGCCGTCCTTCTCGCTTCAGCTCCCCCAGTTCCTCAGAGAACCAAGGAGGCCTGCGGAGCTGTCGCCTGGGTAATGATAGGCAATATCAATGATAGACAATAATAGTCACCCTAATACCTTTTGCTCCCTGCTTTTGGATGTACTACATATTGGATCTAATAGGAAAATATAAGATTTCAGTCCAATTTTACTTAATCTGTTTCAAAGGGAGTGATAATGGAATACTACAACCTAGGTTTTTGAATTTCAGGAGCTTTTTTTTCCAAAGCGGAAACTATTTATAATTCTGTAAGTCTGTTTTCTTTTAAAAGGTTAGTTGATGTAATTCTTCAAAAAATATATTGTATGCTCTCTGATTATTAAACATGTAAAGAGAGGGAGACTAAGTGGTTCAGATGGTATCTTTGAACCACTTTCTCTCCCTTCTCTGATCCAGAGATGGTGTGTGGTTGTTGTGTTAGTCCCATGTGACAAACATGTAAATTCTTACATGAATGCTGAATAGTGTGTTTTAAAAACATGCAGCACAATTCTCAAGCTATTGAGATCCTAATCATCTTTCAGATTATTCTAGAGATGTGCGAACAGAACGCGGTTTGGATGTTCAGCCGTTCGGTCATTCAGTTCGAAAACTGAGTTCGGGTTCGGTTGTTCAGTTCGGTGGAGTTCGGTTAGGCCCAATATGGCCGAACATTTGAAATAGCGCTATCAGTACCGATATCGATACCAAATTTGAAGATTTTTTGGGGTATCGGTATCATTTGGCCCTGAGACCACCCCTGATCTCCACCCCTGGTGACAGGAAGTATGCTCCTCAGCTGCCTCCCCCTTCCAGTCACGTTTTTCCCACCCGAATGGACCTTCCAGTCACGTTTTTCCCACCCCTGAACTCATACGAACTCACCCGAACATAACCGAACCGTTGGGTCATTTTCAAGTTCGGTTCGGACTTTTGGTTCTGTCATCCGAACAGACCGAGTTCGGTCCAAACGCTGAACATCCGAACCGCGTTTGCACATCCCTAGATTCTGCATGAGAGGTGATTTACCATGAGCAGATCCCTCCCAAGGGAAAAGAGATAGTTCTGTACTGCCGTTGCCTTCTCACAAATCTAGTAAACTCCCTCCCCTCAGCTGATCCATAGAGTCAGCAAGGAAGCCACACTATATAGCGTTGACACTGACTTTTGTAGATGATAGTACAGTGGACTTATGTGCCTAAATTAATATTTCTCAAAGTAATATTATTTATTTATTTATTTATTATATTATATTTTTACCCCACCCCTCTCTCCTAGGCAACTCAGAGCAAGCTTACATTTAAAACAATAACAACATAAAAACAATTGCAATAACAATGTAAATTAATACATATATTATTTTCTATATCTCTTGAGAGAATTTTTTAATGAAGAAGTATTGTGTTCCAAGTGAATGTGAGCAAAGCACTTACGTGTAGGTACAGGTCTCCATACAAGTTTAATTGTTCCTAATTCAGGTTGGTGTCAGCCCATTCTTTAAAGAGGGTGAAGTGCTTAGGTATCTGTCCCGACTCCTAGCCCATCTTTGGCTTGCCATTGGGAATATCTATCAATGGGCTAGGTCTCCAATGTTTACTGCATGAAAAACTTTATATGCTGAGACCAAAGACAGCAATAAAGACCTATACACATGGTATGGTGGGGTTCCCCAACTCACATTTTGAGAATTGTGGAATGCTACCCTGGCCCTCAATAACTTCTGCAGATTTTAGTTCCTTCATATTACAAGTTTAGAATCTTGGCCACTTTTGTTGCGAGGTAAACTTTTTGAATTAAACCTCT
The DNA here is from genome assembly GCA_003113815.1 of Sphenodon punctatus. Classification (NCBI taxonomy): domain Eukaryota; kingdom Metazoa; phylum Chordata; class Lepidosauria; order Sphenodontia; family Sphenodontidae; genus Sphenodon; species Sphenodon punctatus. Next base: position 863,709 of record QEPC01001041.1, on the reverse strand, counting down.
TTTAGACCAGTTGAGATTTGCCTATTTGTAGGCTATGATGGAGGGAATCACCTTTTCTTGTTTAGAGGATTTCAGATGTGGTTTTGAACTGAACTGGTTACCTTTGTACATCACCATTGGGAAAAATTATCAGTATGAAAAAAAGTCTTTGAGTACAATATAAGTGAGACTAAACTGATTCTTCATTTAAGTTGCCTCCAAAGTGCCAGTGCTTGCTTCTTTAAAATACCCTCCTCTCACACAGAATGCTACATAGCTTCCTGGCTAGCATATGCTTTTTCACAGTATTAGAAACTGTTTGTGCTTGTAACAAGAATGGAAGAAAAGGGAGGGCGGGGGGAGAATGGAAGAAAAGTTTAATCGCTTAGACACTTTTATGAAATGATGAAAGATCTCCAGATAACATAACATTTATATTTAACATAAAATAAGTAAATAAGCAAGTTTGCTGTAAAGTAAGTCATTTATGTCCTCTTGTTTCATTTTGATAATAACTCTGTTTAAGAATAAAACTACTTAAAGAAACTTATGTAATGTAAGAAACAAGCAAAAGTCCAAAAAGTCAATGTCAGTGCTGCCACTCCACTCCATATTGTTATTCATCTCCTTTCAGCAGTATATGAAAGGTGCTTTGCAGATCTAAGAGCTTGTAATAGTACCTTGTCATAACATTTCCTGGATAAAATCAAGAAGGTTATGGGGAAGTATAATGTTGTGTCAGCAATGCTAAAAGTGTCAAATGTTGTTTGCTATTTTAGGGCTAGTAGAGTTTGGGTGAAATTCTAGCTCCATGTTAATGGTCAAGAGTCGCCTTCTAAATTTAAATGCTGGATGCAGTCCTCAAGTGGGATAGCACTTGTGATAAAGGTATGTGTGTACATGGTCCAAATTGAAGTGAATGGGACCTGTGACTTTGGTAGCTTCTAGTGTGAGCACTATCCTATCAGAGAAATGTGCTGACTGTCATGACTAAAGAAATGTTTAACTATACTTCATGGGTGGCCAGCCATATGGGGTGCTGGTGACCCCCTTGCACCCAGAATCTCCCCCACAACCACATCCCAAAACCCCCTTACTCTGGTCATAATCACTGCAGTGACTGTGTGTGGTCTCCCAGGCCACTCACACATGCGCAGAAGTGCTGTGCAGGCAGTACACATAATGAGGGCAGCTACTGTCCAGCGGGCATTCTAGAGGAGTGAGGATGGGCGAAGCTGAGCCTCAACCTTCCTGGCTGTGAAGTGAGTGGTGGGTCACTCTCCAGAATAAACAACACACGGAACATCACAGCCGGGAGGTGTAGCTAACAGCAGGCAATGAGTCCCAATAGCAACCCAGTGCCATTAGAATCAATGGCCTGGGAGGGTGATTTGGAAAACACCCTCCTTCAGGCTGCTCCTGTCTCCTCCTCTTCCCCCCCTTCAGGTCCTGAAGGGAGGGGGAGCCAGGAGTGGTGCTGAGTGGGCTGAAGCGGGGCGTCTCTCTCTTTCCCCCCCCTCTCTGCATGGTCATGGCAGCAGGCTTCACTGCTGTTCCTGCATTGGTAAGTTTGGGGGTGTTGGATGGGGTGGAGGGGCATATTGGGGGTCCAGGTGGGGTAGGGGGAAGATTGGGGGGGTCTGGGTTTGCAGGAAGATTAGGGCCTGGGGTTTCAGGCTGCAGCGGAGGGGCAAATTGGCAGCCTATGGTTGGGGTAGGAGGTGGTTTGATTGTCTGGGTTTGGGGGCTTGAGGGTGGGGTTGGGATGGGGGGCAGATTGGGGGCCTGGGCTTGCAGGGTGGGCTGTTGTGGCACATTATAAAGTACTGGAAATTTCTGTAATCTGGGCTAGCTGTTATGGTAATCCTGTTTTCTCTGCTGTGGTACAAGTCCTGTCACTGAACATTTGCTTGTGGTTATTGGAGACAGGGTTTCTTCAAATGCAATTTTCCAAATTGTAATTTTCCAAAACTAAAGGCTCTTGCCCAGGAAGGCTTCCTGCTCACTTGATTAGCTGAGTGAATCTTCTGAGTCCCAAGAAGGTAATGGAAATATTCAGACTTAGGTACTGTGTTGCAATTCGTTTGAAAACGATAATGCTCACAGCCCTCTAGCAGGGGGAAGAAGCAGCATTATCCCCTTGCTGGAAAAGCAAGGTAGGGAAGTTTAATGGTCAGCAAATCAGTGGCAGGCCCAGGAAGAGAGAATCTTCTCTGCAGCATTTGTGGATGTCACATAATCCTATTGGGCGTTACAGCATTTTATATGCATTTTAGTTGTGGCCTATACTGCCTGTGTATTTCAGATACCGTAATGTTTGCATCACTTGCATCTTAAGTAAGGTACTGGAAATTTCTGTAATCTGGGCTAATTGTTATGATAGTCCTGTTTTCTCTGCTATGGTACTAGTCCTGCCATTGAACACATTGCCTGCTGGTTGTTATTAGAGACAGGTCCCTACCCAGTGGGCTTACAATCTAAGAAGGACAAGGGTGAGGGGAACACAGGGAGAGGCAGACACACACATATTTCTATTTTTTACTGATGGGGAACTGAGTTCAAAATTCTGATTGTCCACACCTACCATTGGCTTGGCCCCATCTACTGTTGGCTCACCCACCACCCCACCAGCATTAGAACCAACCAACCACTATATTCTTTGAGTAGTCTTGGAGGGAATATTTGAAGATATCCCTCAGTGCCAAAATTTATCTCATCTTTCCTCATTTCATGAGGAATAATAAATAACACTGACCTATAGCATCCAAATATTAACAGGTTACCATCCTCCATGTAACACACAAACTCTATCTGTCTCTGTCTCTGTCTCTGTCTCTGTCTCTCTCTCACACACACACACACACATACACACACACACACACACACGAATGGTGAGGGAGGGACTTCTCCAACTGTCCACCCATTTCCTGTCCACCTCTTGTTAGGAGAGGTGAGGCAATTATCCCTACACATTAATGAACACCTGTCCTTAGACTGTAGGTATTTAAGCACAGAAGGAGGAGAGGGCTGTGTTTATTCCACATAACCCACTGGATGAACATACAACCCAAATTAGTTGTTAAACTGTTTTACTAACGTAATATAACCATGGTCTGCCTTTATATTTTTATTTCCTATCAACAGAAGCTTTTCTTTTTGCTGTACAGTGAAGTGTGCAGCAAGGACAATAGAAATACCTATGCCCACTTTTTAAACTGAGAATAAATAATATAATTCAAGAAAAATGAAACCCTTAGCCTCTCACCGGAACTTAATTTAAGATTTTGGTCAGGTTGGTAATAAGTAGGGCTGAAACTTGGTATTTGGAATTACTCAGTTTTTATTGAGTATTCCGGTACTTGACTTGGTTTTACCGAGTGACCAAAAAATCTGTCTGGTACTAGGTACAGTACTCAGTACTCGCTAAGTCCTCAACTGGGAAAAGGGGGGGGAGGGGTAATCAGGGGAACAGGCAAAGAGGGAAGCCAGGGGCATATATCCCCTTATAGGGACTTTTCCTGCCCCTATATAAGGGCACCCTGTTCTTGGAAAAAATACTTGGTAAAATACCTAGTATTGTACCAAGTACTGAGTGACACCCTGAGGATTCAGCCAGGTGACACCCTGAGGATTCAGCCACCCTGGATTGACCCCTGCGGTCCACTGGGGGCACCCTTCCTGGTGTCTCCAGAGTGGCGCAGGGGGCTACAATCGGGAGGTCATTCTTGGTGGCAGCACCCAGGCTGTGGACCTCCCTTCCGGTGGAGGCCTGGGTGGCCCTGCACCTTGCCTCATTTTGGCGACAGTGCAAGACCTGGCTGTTCCGCCAAAGGGAGGATAGGTTTTTATTTCTTCTATGCCTCCAGTGTTTTAATTCTCCTTATTATGTGTTGTTTTTAGCTTTGATGGTGTTTTAATTTGTTTTAATTGTGAGCCGCCCAGAGCTGCCTGTGGTAGGATGGGAGGAATAATACATTTTTAAAATAAATAAATAAATAACATTACTGAGGACTGACTGAACACTCAGGCCAAATCCTTGCAAACTCAAAAATACTTGCAATTTTTTTTATTTTTTTTAAAAAACTATTCAGTTAAGCCCTAGTAATAAGTAATTGGAGCTGACCCGCTGCCCGCACATCCCACGCATGCATGCACATGGTTTCCACACTGCACAGTGTGCTGGCAAGGGAGGTGAGCATGTTTACCACATGGGCAAGCACATGTGGGGGGGTGCACGAAATCCACGGGCCATCAGATCAGTCTCATCCGTACACAGGCCCAATATACTTCTTAGCTCTCTCTTATCCCAGCTTTATCCCTGAACTTCCACTTCTGGTTGTTATTTTGGGGGTTAAGCTTGGGTTGCAGAAGGTCAGTTTACAACTAGCCTCCAGTATCCTACTCACTGTAGACGTGACTGTATTATTATAAGATTATACCATGCTCCACATTGATAATAATTCTTGGAGTGGAAAATATAGGCACTGCTTCAAGGTACGCTTTACAATTTCAGGTATCATTATAATAAGGATAGGTACAGAATTCAGGTACCATTATAATAAGGATACCTACACACATTTGGACACAGTTGAGAAGCTCCCTCCTAAACTTTTTGGATACCCGAGTGTATGGTAGTGGATAAAATAGGAAGTGAGAGGGAAGAAGCAGCAGTGGAAAGAGGAAATTCATGCTGAAAGGGAGGGAAGACAGAAGGAAGAGAGCGGGAACTTGAATCTGTGTAAATCTACATCAGCTTTGTGCTTTTCTAAATCACAAGAAAATTGTCGTTCAATCTCTGAACTTTTAAGTTTTATTAATCACTTTGAATCCAAGACCTGACACAAACCCACAGCTTGGGCACCATACATCATATCCTATTTCCTCTGCATTAGCTATGTCCCCTGGGCTCAATGGCAAATGAAAACTTTGGCCCATCTAAACTTCCATGTAATGTTTCATCGAGGAGAGAGGAGAATATTTATGGCTGAGTTGGAAACTCTAGAAAGACAGGTTTAACCTCCAGAAGGTGCTGAAACATAATTACAACAGTGGCAGAGCAGAAAGTGGTATTATTTATATCATTTCTGAGTTGGATGTTAGTTTTGTTTGCATGAACAATGTACCCGTCCTTCATAATCAAAAACATTGTCAGTAATGTGGCATTTATTAGAGTTATAGACTCTGCAGAACAGGGCATTTAATAGTTCTAATCCTATATCTTGTTTTTTATCTGAATCCTCCTTTGCTAGCTGACCCTGAATTAAATAGAGATCAGTCCAAGTAAACTCTCTCACAGAAAATCAATTGTTGCTCTCAAACGGGTCCATACTTCCCTTGATGCATGCACATACATTTCCTTTAAATGTTAATGAGCCCTATACACACACATTGATGGAGAATGTAACTTGAGAAGACTAATTATTTCCGACCTGGATGGACAACTAACCAGAGTAACCTAACCATGCCTACCTGTGGGATCACCTCACCCCCCGTGTCCTCTATTGACCCCTGCAATCCTCTGGAGGTGCTTTGTTAGAGGTCCCCCAGTTTCTTGGGGGGCCACTTTTGAAAGGGCATTGTCGGTGACTGTGCCATGACTCTGAAACTCCCTCCGGGCAGAGATTTGACTCTCCCAGGACCTCTCTTTACTTTGCAGTCGATGCAAGACCTGGCTGTTTTGCCAGGCATTTGATGAGGGGGATTGGGGGGGGGAGGGTTTAAGTTGCCTGTTTTAACTGAGCTTTTGATGTTTATTTTTATTGTGGATTTTATACTTTCATTATTTATGTTTGTTGTACACTGCCCTGAGTTGCTGTATAGCAAATAGGGTGGTATAGAAATACTGATAACTAACTAACTAACTAACTAACTAACTTCAGCATTCAAGTAGAAAGACCCATAGTTTAAATAAAAAACAAACTTTCCATTTCACATGATTAGGATATCTAAGGGAGCTATTAACGAGTCCTGGGGCAGGACTCAAGTGGGGGTCAGATCATTTGCAAATAGGCGCTACAGGGTAGTGGATCCTAGTGGTTAAGCATTGGCATGATCATCCCTCAAAGTGTCACTCACTTATGGGAATTAGCTCAGTCAGTTTTTTATTCACAACTTTATTTCCTTAAATTTATTTGCTTTCACAGCTCAGTGCGGCTCACAGCATCTTAAACCAATCCAAATCGATAAAAATGCATAAAACATTAAAATAACCCAGGAATAGTATAAAAACATAATTTTTCATCCCTTACCCAACTCCCCACCCATCACCCATCTCCTTCACCAAAGGCCTTTAGAGAGTTTCTGACCAGGCACTCAGCCTCTGGTCCAAACATAGTCTCTAAACACAGTTTGGTACAGTCCTTTCATAACACAATTAGCAGCCTGATAACAAGTTCCCCAAAGATCTTTTAGCTGGGAGAGCGATAACACAGCCTTTTCTCCCAGTAACAAGCCTCAGGTTTTACCCTCTAACCAGAGAGTTTAAAGGCTTCACTCCCACCAAGCGTCTAGGACAGTGTTTCCTCAGTTCATGCCTCTCTAGCTTTCTGCAACACCAAGAGCAGACTAAGCCTATTTTAAAAACATACAAAATTATAAATAAATAAATAATATCAATATTTCAAAAAGTTTGTGCCACAGAATTTTTTTTAAAAACCAAAAAGCACTTCCCCCTACTTTACCTTTCCATCCCATCACCCTTGCCGAAGGCCCAGCGGATCAGCCAGTTTTTACAATGACAATGAAAAGAGGCGAGATTCATGGCCATCTAGGCCTCTGCTGGAAAGGAGTTCCACAACCTGGGTGTGACCACCAAGAATGCCCTCTCCATAGTCGCCCCCTGAGTAACCCGGGGGACATCAAGAAGGGCACTCCTGACGGGCTGCAGGGGCCGATCCAGAACCCAAAGGGTGAGGCGATCTCACAGATGAGAAATTTATTATTATAATAATGAAAATCAAATATGGATTTTTCATTTTTGTTACTGGACAACAAAAATGAAAGAACATAAAAAAATGAGAAGATTTAATTTTGTTACAAATTAATAGGAAAAACCTTAAAAAAACATTTTTTAGCTGTAATGTTTTTGTTTTACATCCAATTTTTGTGAAACTTGAAAGTATTATACTCCCTCTGGAGGGCATTCTTTGTTCCAAATTTCAGATAGATTGGGTAACGGGATATGATTATATAAACAGTTGAAATAATTTTTTTATTTTACAAAAATCTGCATACACATACCTGGCTATATTGTCTTTGTCTCCCATCTGATTTGAATGAAGCATGGCAAGTTTATACCCCTCCATAAGAAAATGAAGTCTGTAAACTTTCAGAAGGATTGGATAAAAGGTTAATATGTTATAAGCAATTTACTTGTAAATGCATTACTGGCTATAACGTGTTTTTTTGTCTATCCATTTTACATGAAATTTGGAAGGTATCATAGACCTTCAAGATCATCTCTGCCAAACTGAAGTAAGATTTGATAAAGGGTTCAAATTTTATAAGCAATTGACGTTTCCCTTTTCAAGACTTTCGTTATTCAAGTAAATAGCATATGCAGTGCCATTCAAAGACAGGCATGACCGGGAGGTGAGGGGCTGTAGAAGGTGGGGGGGGCAGTCCAACAGACTGACAGACACATTCACTGGCCAATTACTAAACGCTTCCACCTTTATAGGAGGAATAATTGGTGGTGGCTTCAAGGCATTGAGGTAGATATAAGTTGCTGTTCTTTGGGCCTTCTTTTTGTATTCTGGCTTTGGTCAGAGCATTTTCTCATACTTTTCTGGCAGGCTCTGTCTGTGTGTGTGTGTGTGTGTGTGTGTGCATGTGTGTGTGTGTGTACTAAGCACACGTGCGCGCTAGAGCTCACTGCAAGAGTTCAGCTAGCTACATAAATACAATCCCCATGCACCTGAGGTGCTGCCCATCCTCCAGCCCAACCTGGGATGTTCTCTGAAAGTTGATGGACACCCTTAAGCACCTGGTGCCCTCCCAGACTGTAGCCTGTGCTGTGCCAAACATCAGAGATGAGAGATATATCCTTTGGCCAATTAAGTTGACATTTCAAAGACACCCTGGCTGGGACAGAGATGTGATCGCCTCTCTTACTGCATGCTTCCAGCCTTTAAGGACCAATCCTGAGTGACTTTGATATGGGTATAGAAGGGACATAATTGGGACTTCAGACAGCAAGGCAGAGGGCAGGGGGAAGCATCCCAGCAATCAGGAGACATGGTTCATACATTCAGGCTGGCCAATTGTCATCACAATCACATCCTGCAGCACTGTGACAAAAGACATTACAGAATTCCTTACTGGCTCTTTCCTAAGCAGATGCTTCCAACTTCCCAGTAACAAGTGAGGGAGAGGGGTTGGAGTGGTCACAGCAGATAATGATATATGGATGACATTTCTAATGGCCAATTGGCATCACAAGCACATCTTGTACCACAGTGACGAGCATAAGAGGATCCCTGGCATAGACTCAGACTCTCCAGATCATGTGCAGGCTTATAACTTTGGGATCCTTTATCAGATCTTTCTTATATTTGGCAGAGAAGATTCTGAAAATCCATTATATATGCATCCCAAATTTCATCTAAACAGACTGGAATACAAAGACATTACATCCATAAATTCATTTACAAGTAAATTGCTTATAACGTTGGGAGCCTTTATGCAACACTTATGAAATTTGGATGATATAGTACCCTTTGGGAGGGGTATAATTTGTTAAGTTTCATGTAAATCAGATGGAAAACGAAACTCTTACATCCAGGAATGTACACACAGAAATTTGTAAAACAACACCAGGGGCGTAGCTAGGTTGGAATGGGCCCAGGGACAAGAAATGGACTTTGCCCCCCCCTCCCCACCCACCACCATAGAACTGCTTTCTCCCACAGAAAATGAACAGGCTTTCATCATCGTCCGGTTGCACAGGCAAAAGGCAGAATCAAAAAGAAAGAACCTGCAACCATTCTGGTCTATTGAAGTCACTCTAAGTCACACAGTTGTATATCCTGAAAGTCATTGGCTAGTGCTGCTTAGACCTTCATAGTTAGCAACAGGTTACACACAGATAACACCCAAAAGAAAAATATCATACGAAGCTCATTAAAGGCTCTATCCAGAAACTCTCAAAATGTAAACAAACCAGTCTAGCTTTTTATTTGACTCCAGACAAAAGATACAAAAATATAAACCCAGGGAATCAAGAGAAATGCAGCACAGAGCTCTCAGATGTAAATAGCTTTGATTACAATAGGTGAAAACAGACGTGCAGACGGCAAGGCACTTCCCGGCCTGCTCCGGGGCAAATAACACAGATGCCATTCCTTGGGTTGGCGGGGAGAGCTGTTCACATAAGCAGCCCTCAACTCTTAATCCGGGCATGGAGCCTGCCAGCACAGGTCCCTACATGCCCCGGTGCAGCCGAAGATTTTTCATAAGTGTACCTTAAAAATTTGCCTAGGTGGCAATCTTATCTGTCAGTCAAACAAAAACTGTTCTCTGCACCCTATACACAGAGAGATGTGCCCCACCTGTTTTATGGCATGGGGTAGGGTGCAGATAGAGCGGTAGCTTGAGGATCAACTCTTCACATTGGGGTGGGGAGAAAAGAGGGGGACATGTGGAGGGAGGGAGAGGGGGAAAGGGTTAGGGAAGGAAGTTTTCTTTAAATATCTGGACTTTGAGGGGACCGGGGGGAAATTCTGACTGCCTATGGGCGGAGGGGGGGGGGTGAGATTCAGTAACATGGGGGGAGGAGTCCTCAAACACTCATGGGGGTAGGATCTGCACTCCCGGAGAGCAAGGGGCTGCCCCATGCAGCCATCACCTCCAGCTGCTCAGTACAACCCTGTGCTGAGTGAGTCCATCTCTCTCTTCCTGGCCTCACAGCCAGCCAGCCAGCATCATCCCCCGACACCCCCCCTCACACACTGCCGCAGCCGCTACTGCAGCGGCCTTCATGCTGCCACCGGTCGGGTCGATCAGGAATCCAGCTCTCCTCTCCGAGTCCCCACTCAGCCCTCCATCAGAGGCATTTCATCACCAATGGGCCATGCTCCGCCCCGGCCCTCCCCCCCCCCCCCACTCAGCCAGTGTCCCTGGTGCCGCGTCATCCCCAATTCCAAGCAGTCACTGTCCCCCCCGCAAAACCCCTTTTTCCTCCTTACTCCCTACACCACACCAGACTCTCCATCGCACAGCACTCCGTGTCTGTCGTCCCGATGATGAGGCTGAGGCAGAGAGGCGCAGAGCTGACTCTGAGCTTCCCGGCCTGGCCCGACCCACGTGCTCTCTACCGCCTCTGTACCGTGCCTGCACTGCCTCCTGCAGTGCGTCCAGTCCGGTCCATGGTCCACGGCACGCCCGCCGACTCGCTGCCTACTCGCCTAGTCAGTCAGCAGTCAGCAGTTCCAGTGTCACTGAGCCGCCTCAGCCATGCCTCATTCCCCGTGCTTGCCGTTGCTGAGCCACCACCTGCCTGCCTCGTGTGTGTGCACCACGTGGCCTCTCTGGAGGCGACGCCGACGCGTGCGCAAATTCGTTATGCATTCCCCGGACCCCAACGCACGGCACGCATGTTGCATCAGGGAGGCAGGGCTAAGGCTTGTTAGCGGCGTGGCGGTGAGGTGTGTCCACATGTGGGCCCGGCGGGGCCCAGCAAGGGGGGGGCCACCTCCACCCCCTTGTCAGCTGGCGAGGTGGCCAGGGGCCACCCAGTGGAAGGATGGAACAATTTTTTTTATTTTTTTTTAAATTTAATTGCTATCATAGGATGATGGGCAGCCAGGTGGACCTGTGGGCCCCCAGCCATGGGTGGGCCCCGGGACACATGTCCCGCCTATCCCTATGATAGCTACACCCATGAACAACACATTTCAAATGCTTATAATATTGAATCCCTTTATCTAATCTTTCTGAAATTTGGCACACGTAATGCCCTTCATTAGGGGGATGTATCCTGCCAATTATCATCGAAATTAGATAAAAAATAAACTAGTTACATCCAAAAATGTGTTTTCCATTGAAACAAATGGAAACAGAAAACAAAAGTAAAAACAAAAACGAAACAAAAACAACGAAATAAAACTAAAACAAACGGCATTTTAATAATGAAAAGGAAAGAAATAATAAAAACAAAAAAAAGAAACTGTGCAAATCCCTTCTGGACACTACTCTATCTGCTGAAGGCAGAGAAAGAGAAAGATTAAGTTCATGAGGACCCACTATCCCTCTGCCCATTTGTGGAATCAAGGGAGAGGATTAGGAAGTCTTTGTTTTCCCACTAGCTCCTGCTGTGGTTAGTTATGTGGCACAATAATTCAGGAACATGTACTTATTCTGCATATAGAGGATCATGCATTGTACTACTCTGATTGCACATTGTATTCTTTTTAAACAGTCTCCCTGCGGTTGATAAAATGCTGTATTATGCCAATGATTTGCAGATTGCAAGAGTGTCTCATGCTGTGCATTTGGAAATACCCCCCCACACACATACACACTTCAAAATCAACACCTAAATTCTACTCCTTGAAAGGAGTAGGAGCCTAAACCAACAGAACGAAGAGATTTTAGATTCCTTTGGTGTCTATAGTCCATTCCATTGTATCTAGAAATTACAGAGTAAGGTTGCACAACAATGGCTTGGTGTTTTTAATTTTCAGTAAGCCCTACTCAGCACACATCAACATAGATAATAATCGGCACTGATAATCTGCAGTGTTGCATATGTAAATTTAGTCCTTCCTTTCTTCATGAAATATTTTGGGTAGATGTGAAATACTCATAAAAAAATATCTGCACTGTCTACTTTTGTTAATATGAACTACAGTTTCCAGGTCGAGCTTGCTGGCAGCACTATTGTAATTTGCAGTTGGTAATTTTCTTCCATCTGAAAAGTCCTCATTGAAAACTATTGACTGAATGCTAATGCAGCAACTACTGATGGATATTTGTCAACATTTAAAATTCAATAGTCTTTTGATTCCAAGTGACCAATTGTTATAAGGCCTATAATTAGACTTTCCATAAAGAACAGATCTAGCAATATCCATCTTCATTAGTAATGGCTGGATCTCCAATGGAAATGAGGTTTTGGGTCAAATATTCACAGTATTATTATTATTATTATTATTATTATATATGACTATTTGGTTGTTGATTCAAAATTCAAATGTTAATTTTGAGGTTTTCTTCATCCTTTTGTCCCTGCACAGGAAATAAGGCACTTACTCAATCAAAACACAGACAACATAAATATGGGTGAAGTGACCGCAACTGTACAAGCAGCCAATGATAACCTGTTGAAGAACAGAAACCAATTAAGAACCCAATCACCCTATCAACGAGAACAGTGGATCCCAATGCATTTAAATTTGCTAGGAATAGCCAATTAGGATTAGTCAGAATTACCCCTCAAGCCAATCAATTAGGCCTAATGATTTGGGTGAGTCCTAAGGGGAGTGATGGTACACTATGACTTATTATCCCCCGGCCATAATGACCCTCACTCCCTTCGTTCAGTACCATGTAATGTGTTCAATCCGGATTGGAGTTACCAGTCCAATCCCTTCCGCCTGTGGACCACCCTGATCCATACCCAAGGAAGAACTAACGACAGGCACCACATCAGGACCACTTAGATCCTACTATGTGACACCTGATGTCAATCCCCCTTTCTGGAATAGCAGCGGGGGAGCCCATGCCTTAACTGCTCCCCAGGTCCAACCACCTGGAGGCCTACCATACTCCACCTACCAGATGTCTCCCAAAAGCCACCAGGACAATTCCACAATCCTGATCCAAAATTTTTCATAGTACTGAACACCGCCAGTTGCGACAATTAGAATTATCATGCCACACCGGCAATAACACCAATGCAACCCGGATTTTTTGGAAAGAACAGCACTGTGAGGAAGCCGAAAAACCCAATTCTTGGGAAAATTACTTCCTGATCCCTTAATGAACTAGGCGACTGGACGAAGTCCACAGTACTTATCCAAGGGTGGGTGGTCTTCTGGTGCTGAGAGCGACTGAATGTCGCCTCTCGGCGCCTCTCCCAACCACGTGGTCCGCTTGAGCCAATCCCGAGGGCGCATTCTCGCACCGTTTCATTGCATCCCTTTTGCAGGCTGCAACACTTAAATCAGTTGTAGCCTGCAAAAGAATCTCCCTTGCCCAGCTAGCTCCTGAGGCGGCGTCCCGCCTACAGCCCGGTGTGACTGATTCCCCCTGATGGGGTGGGCACAAACCTTCCCCCAGCATCTCACAAGGCGGTTAGAGGGGGCCCCTTGTCCCCACACAGGAAATAAGGCACTTACTCAATAAAAACACAGACCACGTAAATATGGGTGAACTGGCCATAACTGTTTATTAACAAGCAGTCAACGATAACCTGCTGAAGAACAGAAACCAATTAAGAACCCAATCACTTTATCAATGAGAATGGTGGATCCCAATGCATTTAAATTTGTTAGGAATAGCCAATTAGAATTCATCAGAATTACCCCTCAAGCCAATCAATTAGGCCAAATGATTTGGGTGAGTCCTAAGGGGAGTGATGGTACACTATGACTTATTATCCCCTGGCCATAATGACCCTCCCTCCCCGCGTTCAGTACCATGTAATGTGTTCAATCTGGATTGGAGTTACCAGTCCAATCCCTTCCGTCTGTGGACCACCCTGGTCCATACCCAAGGAAGAACTAACGACAGGCGCCACATCGGGACCGCTTAGATCCTACTATGTGACACGTGATGTCAATCCCCCTTTCTGGAATAGCAGTGGGGGAGCCCATCCCTTAACTGCTTCCCAGGTTCAACCACCGGGAGGCCTAGCATACTCCACCTTCCAGATGTCTCCCAAAAGCCACCAGGCCAATTCCACAACCCTAATCCAAAAATTTTCATGGTACTAAACACCACCACCAAGTTTATTTATTTTTTGTTTATTTATTTGAAATTTATATCCCGCCCCTACTACCCACAGGGCAGCCCGGGGCGGCAAACAGCGCTCAATAAAACAACATAAAAATTAATTTTTTAAAAAATTCAATATGTGGGGAAAGCCCCCACCCCTACCCCTACCCCACCCTTACCCCTTGCCAAAAGCCTGACAGAACAGCCAAGTTCAGCAGCTCTCATTGCTGAACGCCCCACGAACTCACCCCAAGAACTTTCACCTAACCCAAGCAAGTTAACAGAATCTCCCGGACATTCCCCAGATATAAATCCATTCATTTTTCAGACAGGTGCACCCCATCAGCCCAATATAAATCAGGCCTAGTACAGGATATCTCCCCGTGGACCAACCATATACCCCCTGTCTGTTCGACAACCTTTTTTATCTCATTATTGACCCGTTTATGAGATTGATCCACCGCTCTCGCGCTCTTAGCCCCTGGCCACTTTACTCTCTGCAACTGTGTTGTAAATATTAACAGCACTCCGGGGAACATTTCCCTGTTTCGGAGCCAATCCTGCTGCACCATGATGCACAAGTCCAAACCTGATCCCCTTGTGAGATCGTTCTCCCCCAAGTGGAACAGTATCACATCAGGGGAGGGGGACCTCCTCATCCAGCCAAGAAACGTTGGCATCAACTGAGGCCACAACATGCCCCTCTTGCCCCTCCACACCACCTCATCTCAAGGGGCTAACCCCAACTGGGTCCCCCAACCTGAACTCCCAGCCCTCCTTTTCACCCAGACAACAAAACTATGCCCTACCATCCAAATAACCTTCCTGTCCCAGCAGTGCTGCAACCTTGCAACATAAAGAAATTAACCATAGTAACTATATTGCTGCTCCGACCCTAAACCTACTCTCCCTGCAGGGGGCGAACATATGACTTGAACGCCGATGATCACCACCTGCCCACTGACTTAATATCATCAGGTGCTGCACCCGCCGCTGCTGCAGTGGATGCTGCTCCAATTCTGAAAGTGTGGCAACTGAACCTTCCCATCACCCCCAATGCGGCCAAACAGCGCCTCATAACTGCGACAAACTGGTATCGTGAAAGTGGCAGGCCCGAGCGCTGAACAAACAACGGCCCCAAAAACCCAGGTCTCACCACTAAAAAAGTCATTAAACAATAGACCGGACAGATCAATGGTTCAACTGCTCTGAAAAGTACCACCCTAGCACCCTTCCTTTTCTGATCAGTCTTCGACACTCAAATACTGATCTGCACTCTATCCCCCCCTAGTGACACATCCCCAATCTGTAACGCCCTACCCGACTGGTCCGCTTGCGATCTCACCAATTCACTAACCCACAATGCCGCGAAAAAGGCAATAACAAAGGCCACATGAAACAACTTCACCTCACCCTCATCCACACAAATCTCCCCCAGTTTACTAACCATGTCTGTCAACAACTTGGGGGACATAGGCACCCTCATATCAGTCCTATCCCTTCCCTGCCACCTCCACAACTCAAGCATAGCCCTCAGTATGATAGATCCAGGCAATTCTGAATTACCAACCATATTTAACAGGAAGGATAGGGCTGACCACTTCCCCGCAATCGTGCCCGGTGCCAAACCTTTCTTGCGAAGTGCCAGCCCAAACTGGATCACCTGCGGCAAGGGGATAGGAAAAGTTATTGACCAACCCTTTCCATTAGCGAAGACACAAAATTCCCTCAGAGTTCTTTCATACAGCTTCCATGTGGCCGGAGAGACCCTTTACTGTCTCTATGACCTCTAAGATCCAAGGCTCCAGAGCTCTCGAGGAACGGATTCCTTCTTCTCCCTGGCCAGTGGAGCGAGATCCCGAAAACATTGGATCTGGAAACGAGAAAGGGTATCAGCAATCTCGTTGGCCACCCCTGGCAAGTGCTTACCACCGAAAACTATGTTGTGCTTCAAGCACCACAAAACAAAAAATCTCACCAAAAGCATCACCCTCTCAGATTTTGACGACAAGCCATTCACAATGTGTACCACCGCTAGGTTGTCGCACCAGAATAGCACTTTCTTATTCCTGAAATGCTCCACCCACAAATAAACTACCACAACTATCGGAATCAGTTCCAAAAACGTTAAGTCCCTTAACATCCCCGAAACACCCCAGTGAGCTGGCCACCACTCAGAACACCACATCCCTTGGAAATAAATTCCAAGTCCCACCGCACCCGCCGTGTCGGAATGCACCTGCAACTCAGCCTCCAGACAAACTGCCTCTCTCCACATGCTAACCCCATTGTGGCTCTGCAGGAATTCCAACCAAACTCCTAAATCCTCCCTCATCTCCCTGGTAACCCTAATATGGTGGTGTGGCAAGGTAACCCAGGAAGTTTTGGCGTACAGGCGGAACAGGAATGCTCTGCCAGGCGCTACTACCCTGCAGGCAAAATTCAACTTTCCCAACAAGGATTGCAACGCCTGCAACATTACCTTGCCTGCTCTCATGCAGGCAGAAATGTCACAGCTCAGTACACTCAACTTATCCTCTGGCAGCCGGGAACACTGAGCCTCAGAGTCCAGTTCTATCCCTAAATAAGTCAAGACGGAAGCTGACCCTTCCGTCTTTTCCTCCACCAAGGGCACCCCAACTAACTCAACAACTCTCCTGAAGGCAACTAACAACTCTGCACACTCAGATGACCCCGATTTGCCAATAAACAAATAATCGTCGAGATAATGAGAAATTTTCCTTGACCCTGTCCACCATTTAACGATCCATTCCAACACCGAGCTGAACTTCTCAAAAACGGCACATGAGATAGAACATCCCATGGGCATGGCTTTATCATAGTAAAATTGGACCCCGAATGCAAACCCCAACAAATCGAAATCCTTGGGGTGTACAGGCAAGAGGCAGAAAGCAGATTTCACATCGCTCTTTGCCATGAGGGCGCCTTTGCCACGCCCCCGTACCAATTCCACTGCTCTATCAAAGGAAGCATAGTGCACCGTACACAGCTCAGCTGGAATGGAATCGTTCACCGAAGACCCCCTAGGATGAGACTAGTGATGAATCAACCGATACTCCCCACAAGCCTTCTTAGGCACTATGCCTAATGGTAACACCCTCAAGTTTTCCATTGGCAACGAATCAAATGAACCCACAATTCGGCCTTTGGCCAATTCCTTCATTATCTTATTCTCGACCACCCCTTCCAAGCCTACCACTGATCTTAAATTTCTTGCCATCACGTGCTCCCGCCTGCCTTCAAAAGGAATCTCAAACCCCCGTTTAAAACCATTAATGATATAAATTGCTAAGGAAGGGTCTGGATAATCCCACAACAAGCATTCCAACACCCACCATCTAACTGGCATTGGGGCCCTTCCCTGCGCCTGCCCGTGCCGCTCCATTTCCTTTCCCTGCCCCCGGCTGGAAACCCCTCTTTCCTCTCTGACTTTCACCATGCCTGCGCTGACAACTAGTGGAGGGGTGGGACCCTCCACATTGCAAACACATGTGCCGGAACCTGCAGAAGGATCAAAAACACTTTCCCTCATTAAAATCCCAGCATGCGAGCAACTGCTGTCCCTTTTTTGCCTGTTCTCCACAAAAATTGTCCAAGGGTTGCCCGTCACCCTTGACAATAATATGCCCACTGTCAGCACGCACTACCTCCTTTCCCTGAACACACTCCAACCAGAGATCATGATCCTTCACGTCCCAACACACCCCTGGTGTAATTGCTGCATTTTGACAAAAGGCTTCGTCATAACGCAGCCAACTAAATCCCTCCTTTGTCAGGTATGCCCGCCTGACTATATCGAAGAACTTCCACAATGCCACCTCCCTATCCAGGAATGCCTGCATCATCACCCCTGCATATACGATGAATACTGACTCCCAATTGGCCCAATTCCTGTCAATCCTGCGCCTCTTTTCCCTCTACAGCTCCTTCGCTTCCGGCCGTGCATTAGGATCCGGAATTAGGTCGCAAAAGAGGATCCCAAACTAATTGATATAGTCTCCCTTCCATATCTTTTCCCTTACCGATTGCAGGAGGTGCACCCCCAGTAGTGCCGAAACCCAGGCATACCCCCCCTGCAATGGGGGGACCTCCTATATAGCCGCCCCTGCTGCAGCCAACATACCCTGAACACCCCCACCGGAAACTGATGCGGCCTGCACACTTGTTACCCCAGCCTGCCTTCCCTGCACCCCAGCATCCTCTGCCTGCACTACCGACCCATGTGGGTGCCAAACATTACCCACCCTCACTAACCAGTTCGGGTCCTGCTATATGAGCAGGCCCCACCATCGCCTCCCCGGGGGGTTCAACTGTTCTCCCGCTTGTCACCCCAGAATTATCACCACTGACTGGCATCACACCTTGCTGCCCCCTCTGGAAACCTCCTTCCACACCCTGCTCTGTTCCCTGAGCGCCTGCGAGGGGTGGGACCAACTCACCCACACAGGCCCCAGATGCAGTCACAGCCACGACAGCCTGCTGATCCCCTGGCCTTGCTGTCGGTACCACACTAGGCAGGGATCCAGCACCTCCATCCAGAAGCTGAGCAAGTCTCGCAATCTGGTGCTCCATCCTGTCGACCTTCTCTGCCAGAGCCTCGGCTGCCAGACCTCCCAGCTCCTGCCTATTCCTTTCGCGAGGCTGAGAATAAAGATCATGTGAGTTCTGGCTCTGCTTCCCAAATGTTGGACAACTCCCCCTTCCTGGGTCCAAAACCCCAGATGCCTCAAGGCGAGTCATCACATTGTCCCACCCCACCATTCTCGCCTCTATCGCCTGAAGAAAGGCCTGTCCATGTCCTTGCTGGAGCCAGGCCACAGGGCTGCACCCCCGGAGTGCACAACACCCCCCCAGCACCACCCATGAAGACTAATTCCACTTACCTCACAGTAGGGGCTGGCACCATAGCTAAGCCAAGCCTGACTGGCTGCATGTGCATGGCCTGTGCCGCCGCCCCCCACTAGGCCCAGCTACCACCGGTGGAACCCCAGGCCCGAGCAGAGTCCCATCCACAACATTCAACCCAGCAGGTGCCGGGGGAGGGGGCTGCAAAGCAGCCCCCTTTCGCTGCCCCCTCTTCCTCTGTGGCCTGCCAGCCACTCGACCCCTTTTTGTTCTGCCCATTTGCTAATCCACGAGGAGGAGGGTGGCATCCACCCTATCACCACCCCACACTGTGCAACAAGGGAGAGGGTGGGTTCTCCCACCCACTCACAAAGGTTGTTGGTATTGAAAATTGAGGGGGGGTCACCGACCCTGAGGTGGCATCCTGCCTACAGCCCAGGGTGCCTGATTCCCCTGATGGGGCAGGCAAGAACCTTCCCCCGCACCGCACAAGGCGGTTAGCAGGGGCCCCTTTTCTCTCTGTCCCAGCTTCCACTCCCTGTCATTGTAATTGGGTTGGAAAACTTGAAGAAGCTTAAGGTCTGGTATAATTTCCAGCTCTTGGTCATAAACACGTAATTTCTGGGGTTTGCATGATTTTTTTATTTGTCAGTTTGTTTGCTTGGATAATCTGCAATTTATTGGGATTTTTAAACTGCTCTGTCCTGAAGACTCAAGGCAGGGAGATGTATACACACACACACACACACACACACACACACATGAGTGTGGTAATCCATGCTCTCATCATGGCTGAATGCAGCTGCCAGATGTTGGCCCGGGCTGAAACCCAGGTTTGCATGTGGTGTGGTGGCACTTAGTCCAGGCTGTTCCTCAGCATGATCCAAGGAACATCCCAGGATAAGCATTTCCATAGTACGTGCACCGGTAAAGTGACCTGTTATGTTTTATGGCCCACTCACACTTACCCTGGTCCAGGTACATGGTGCTTCTGGGCAGCCACAGCGGCCTCATAGGCTGCCATGGTCACCCATCAGAGATGTCAGCGGGCCGCTCTGAGCAGCAGAGGGTTGGGGCCATGCAGATGCATGTCCACGCATTGCCCCGCTCTGCTGTCTCCACGCCCCCTACCCAGCCCGGCCTGCCATCACTCTTGTTTGGCACCTGTATTGAATCCTGCCTGGAATGAGGGCCTCACTCCGGGCAGGATTAAAGTGGGACAGCGCTCAGTGACATCACATCTAAAAACACATCTAAATGAATAACAGGAAATGGAAAGGATCACTCCATTATGACCTGCTGTGCATTTTTCTAAAGTTACCAAAGGTGACCACTGCCCAGGATGCTGGCCTAGATGTACCTTTGGTCTGACCCAGCATGGCACTTCTCATGTTCTCAATTTGTTCACCTCAGGTAGCAGGGCCGTCCCAAGACATTTTGCTGCTCTAGACGAAGACAAAATTTTGCGCCCCCCCCCCCAAAGTGGAGGGGTGTGAAGTATGTGCGCGCGCTCCCAGAACCCAAAGTGGACGGGGGTTAAGGGATGGGCGGGGCTTAAGGGATGCGGTGGAAATATACTAATTCACACAATAATAACACATTACATGCAAGCGCATGCATAACACATCTAAAAATGTGTTTTAAAAATGATTATCACTCCCCACCAAGCCAGTGACTGTGTCACACTCTCTCTTGCGGGTGATCACAGTGGAGCTTTCTGTGCCTTCTTGGATGCAAAGACATGAACTGCTTCCTTAAGATCCACAGTTTGGGCTAGTTCATGCTCTATTGATATTGTTGCAAGACCCACTAGCCTCTCCTGTTTCATTTTTGCAGAGGGAGGGGTTGGGGAGCCAGCCCCCTTGGGGGGGGGGAAATCGGGGGATGGATGTCTGCTCCTGGCAGTGGCGCTTAAGTTTTGGAACACGCCTAATTGCCCACCAACATGGGAAAGGAGGGGGCAGTGCTCTCCCCCCCTTCTCTAAGGGAGGGGGGCAGCAGGCAGAGAACAAGCCCCTGCTGGCGGGGGTAGTCCATTCAGCTGGGCGTATGGGTGCTTCCACAGCTGCTTTTTCCAATATCTTTCCCCAAGAGATCTATAGGGCTGCAACCTTGAGCTCCCCGCAATACTTTTACAAAGTATTATGCTCTGCATTTAAACTCTGAACCTGAGACTGCTCTAGGACTCTTTATATTGGGTTCTGCTATTCACACTTAAAAACCTCTTGTTACTTGTAAAAATAAAATAAAAACAATGCAAAGCTTTCAGTCAAAATAAACGACACTTTATTGACTGATGAAATGTTAATTTCGCAGTACTCTCCCATTTGTGAGAATGGGAGGAGCCACTCGAAGAAGAACCTTTTTTACAAGGTAGCAACCTTCTGATCAGCCACGTGGGGAGGAGCTTTTTGTAAACAAACAGCTTTATCTCCCCGATCATGCTGCTGCTGTGCAGAGCTTCTAGGAGGCAAAGGCAAGTGAGGAGTCATGGAAAGGCAATTCAGAGAGGCTTCCTCTCTGAATTCCCCAGCTCCAAGATGCCTCCCCCCATTACCCCCTCTGATCCCCACTCCCCAAATCCAGCTCCCTGGCCTTTACCCCCCCCAATCCCCACCCCACACATTCCCAGCTCCAAGATGCCTCCCCCCATTACCCCCGGCCTCTGATCCCCACTTAGAGAGAGTTACAATTAAAAAGGACCAGCCGACAGCCGTGAACTCACCCCTGGCTGCTGCTGCTGCTGGTGGACTGGCCGGAGCGGGGAGACTGGCCACTTCAGCGAGCGAGGGGGGGGGCGGTCTGAGCTGCCCTGACACCACCNGCAGCACCTCAGTTGCTGGCTGCCTGAGCCTCGCCGCCTAGTCTGTCCTGCAGTGCTGCTCTGCTGCTCCCTGACCTCGTGTGCACCACGCCACCGCCGAGAGAGACTGAGAACGCTGCCGCCGGTGCATGTGCAGTCTGACTCTACTTTCTGAAACATGCGTGCGCTGCATTATTGCACCTCAGTTGCTGGCTGCCTGAGCCTCGCCGCCTAGTCTGTCCTGCAGTGCTGCTCTGCTGCTCCCTGACCTCGTGTGCACCACGCCACCACCGAGAGAGACTGAGAACGCTGCCGCCGGTGCATGTGCAGTCTGACTCTACTTTCTGAAACATGCGTGCGCTGCATTATTGCGCAAGCTACGCACGCTGTAGAGGGAGTCAGTAAGGGAGGAGGGAAGTTTAAAAAAAAAAAAAAGTTCCCTGCTGCTGCTGCTCCCCCCAATCTGCCGCTCTAGGTGGCTGCCTAGTTCTGCCTAGTGGCAGGGACGGCCCTGTCAGGTAGACAAGAGATAATGCAAAATGTCAACGTGGACACTGGTCACAGCCTCTGGACCAACGGCACATCAGCAAGCCCTACTGAGTACATTTCAGCATAAATAGTAAGATTGTTCTGAAGGCACATATCAATCTTAAGTGAAGCCACTTTTGAATCAACCCACTTGCTCACTAATATGGATTTGGTTATTTGAGCATTGCTAATCACCTCTCATGCCATACAATAGAAGAAGCAGCCCATCAAGTGATTTTGATTGAAACTGGTGAGGGCATTACTGAATCTTCAACCTAGCTCGAACAAACCATACAAAACAAATCATCCTCCATCACTCCAGTCCTAACTTTTCCCTTTCCTCTCTTACTTCTGTGGCCTAATTCTAAAACTTTTAGACTCCTTAATTCCACACATTTAGCTCTCTGTCTAATCCTAGAGACATAGGGTGAAAACAGACAACACGGTAGCCCAGATTAGGCCCCTCTGGATGCGGGGCCACATTTCCATCTGCTAGGAGACCAGCAGATGTTCACCTACACTTGCCACCCACCCTGTGGCTCCCAGTCACA
Organism: Sphenodon punctatus; assembly: GCA_003113815.1. Taxonomy (NCBI): domain Eukaryota; kingdom Metazoa; phylum Chordata; class Lepidosauria; order Sphenodontia; family Sphenodontidae; genus Sphenodon; species Sphenodon punctatus. The sequence continues at coordinate 841,047 of QEPC01001041.1, read as the reverse complement.
AAATTATCCTTGTGAATGCAGGCTAATGCTGGTTAATGCAGTCAAATGTACACCTATATGGCCACCTCCCGACGGTGAGGGTGTGCACATTATCCACACACATGGAGGTCTGCCAGGATCATAAAGTCCTGGGAGGAATGTGTACAGTGGTCCAGAGAGTGACCACATCTTGGTGGTGTGTGTGTTGGGTTAGAGTGCAGTGGGGAGGAATACCTGCCCATCTGTCCAGTTTGTCATATAGAACCTGTGTGGCGCCTGCACGGAAAATCCATGGAGTGCCTGGACTCCAGCGGGCTAATCTCTCAGATGTTAACACCCATAAAATCACATTACACCCCAATATTCTTTCCCTCACCAACTTCCTTTCTTCACTCCTTCTCTTTATCTAAGTTCCAAAAGCTCTCTGGCTCCAAAGCTTGCTAAATATCCCTATCATTGTGCACTCATTATTTCTCTACTCAGTCAAAAAAGAAAAAGAAGGCAGTGCAAAAAGATCATACTCACAGGAGTAGCTCCATGCACTTTGACTGAATTTCTCTTTTTTCCTCCCTGATATTCCCAAAATCACAATGGTATGGGTTTTGTGGCTTAGTTAATATGCCCTGAATACAATCTTCAAGCACTTAAAACAGGAGGAGCTGGGGCTTTTTGTAACTATGCCCATCAGCTCTCTAGGGGTGCGCATTTCATTTTCGTTACTGTGATAAAATTGAAAATTTAAATTTTCATAAAAATGACAAATAATAATAAAGAAAACAAAAACAAAAATTAATTTTTCATTTTTGAAATAATGGGAAAACACTGAAAAACATATATCCGGCTATACCTTTCTTGTTTATTATTCAATTCTGATGAAACCTGGGGAACTTGTTCCTCTAATAGAGTGCACTATGCATACCAAATCCTGAAATGATTCTATAGAGGGGACCGATTGTAGAAGCAATTGAAATTTGTGCTTTTAAGAAAAGCTCTATACACATTCCTGGCTACATCTTTTTTTTATATTACATCCAATTTGCATGAATCCTGGGAATATTATGTCATTCCATTAGTGTGCAAATCATGCCAAATGGCTATTAACTTGAAAAAACCTTTCTGGCTGTAACATTTTTATATTCTATTCAGTTTACAAGTAATTTGGCAGACAATTATTGCACACCTTCCCTGTCATCTCTGCCAAATTACAGGACAATGTGATAAAGGGACCCAATTTTATAAGCAATTGAAGTTGTCCCCTTGAAGACCATTATTCAGATAAATAGCAGCACATGCAGTGCCAGCCAGAAGCAGGCACCTGGCATGGCTGGGGGAGGGAGGATATAGGAGGGAGGATGGGGAACAACCCAACAGACCGACAGACACATTCACTGGTCAATTACTGCATACTTTCAGTTTTACAGGACCAATTGATGGTGGCTTTGAGGTGGGCATAGGGGGAGGCCCTGAGGCAGGCACAGAAGAAACATAACTGGGACTTTGAGGATAGCATCCCAGAAATCAGGAGACATAGTTTACACATCCATACTGGCCAATTATCATCACAATAACATCCTGCAGCACTGTGACAGAGGATGTAAGAGAATCTCTTTTGGCTCTTTCCTAAACAGATGCTTCCAATTTCCCCAGTAACAAGTGGGGCAGAAAAGTTGTGATGGTCAAAGCACAGAATGAAAATATTTGGTTGACATTTCTGCTGGCCAATTGGCATCACAAACCAATCTTATACCACAGTGACACATAAGAGAATCCCTGGCATAGGCTCTTTCTCTGCATATGCTGTGGAGGCATATAAATTATGACCCTTTATCACAACTTTCTGACATTTGGCAGAGATGACTGTGAGAATGTGATATATATCCCTGCCAAATGGCATGTACACTGGTTGGACTACAATGATCTTACCGTGAGACACACATTTATAAATTAATTGCTTATACTACCAGGACCCTTTATTCAATCCTTCTGAAAATTGGTATAGGTATTGAAAATGGGGAGGGGTATAAATCTGATAAGGTTCATCTACATTAGATGGAATTCAAGGAAGTTACAGCTAGGAATGTATATGCAGATTTTTGCAAAATAGCATAATTGAACTGCTTATAAAATCGAATTTCTTTATCCATTCTTTCTGGAATTTGGTAAACCTAATGAATTTCATTGGAGGTAAAATTCCCCCATGTTTAATTCAAATATAATGAAAAAAATGTTACAGCCGACAATGTCTTTTCCATTTAAACCAACAGAAATAAAAAAGGAAAGCAAAAACAAAAATTAAATTTTGATATTTTTAAAAACGAAAATGACAGATTTAAATAATGAAAATGGAAAATGAAAAACAACATGGGTCCCTAGTGCACACCTCTATCTGGAACACACTTCCTGCTATTATCTGTAATTCCCAGTATGTGTTAGAATTTGGAAATAGGTTAAAGAATTTTGTTTGCTACTGAGTTTAATTGTGAATGCATCTGGAATGAGAAAAGGAAAAAGTGTTAAGTTTTAACGGCCACACTCTTTATTCCAATTAAATTAGACCATGTGGGGGTAATTGCCCTTGGCAATTTGGGTCCAGTACAACAATAACCAAAAACAGGTCAACAATACTAATAACTGCCAGGGAACTGAATTACCCCAAAGAGGTCAACAATACTAATAACTTCCAGGGAACTACCCTCCAGTTACAGCCCCATCAACAAAATCAGGTATTTTCCAATGTTACAAGATCACAGTGAACCACAGTGAACCACGGTCAATCCCACGGCAGGGCCAAAGCACCCCAAACCTCTGTTCAGCAGCTGCCAGATGTTCACCACAGTCAATACCCACATGGGGTAAAAATCAACCACGCTTCCAGAGCTCTGTCCCAGACCATCTCCGAAAGCATGGTCAAAGACATTCCCAACGGGAAACAAAAAAAAGTAACGTCTGGACGGAAATCAAACAAAATGATTCCCAGCCGCAGTCAAAGCACGCAACGTCGCTGCCAGGCAACCAATAACAACACAGGCTGTGGAGGGAGATTTAAAGGGCACACAGCAGCAGGGGAACATGGCGGAATGGAGTGAGGTGAAAGGGAGAAGAAAGCGGAGTGTGAGAGAGCAAGAGAGGAGGAGGAGGAGGTGGAGTTGCAGGTGTAGGAAGAGGTGGTCATGCTGCACATGCAGGAGGTGGAGGGGCAGCAGCAGCAGCAGCAACAGCAGTAGCTGGGACAGACCGACTTGGTGACATTGACCGGGCCGGGGGAGGAGGCACCCTGGAAACGGGTACGGGTAACAAAGGGGGCGGGGACCCAGCAGCACAGGGGCACCAAGGGGGGAACCGGCTTCCCGGACAGCAGATGAGGGGGAAGGGGGAGGGATGTGGGACTGGGGCAGAACAGCAAACAAACACCCCCCACTCCCCAATCCNTATGCATACCAAATCCTGAAATGATTCTATAGAGGGGACCGATTGTAGAAGCAATTGAAATTTGTGCTTTTAAGAAAAGCTCTATACACATTCCTGGCTACATCTTTTTTTTATATTACATCCAATTTGCATGAATCCTGGGAATATTATGTCATTCCATTAGTGTGCAAATCATGCCAAATGGCTATTAACTTGAAAAAACCTTTCTGGCTGTAACATTTTTATATTCTATTCAGTTTACAAGTAATTTGGCAGACAATTATTGCACACCTTCCCTGTCATCTCTGCCAAATTACAGGACAATGTGATAAAGGGACCCAATTTTATAAGCAATTGAAGTTGTCCCCTTGAAGACCATTATTCAGATAAATAGCAGCACATGCAGTGCCAGCCAGAAGCAGGCACCTGGCATGGCTGGGGGAGGGAGGATATAGGAGGGAGGATGGGGAACAACCCAACAGACCGACAGACACATTCACTGGTCAATTACTGCATACTTTCAGTTTTACAGGACCAATTGATGGTGGCTTTGAGGTGGGCATAGGGGGAGGCCCTGAGGCAGGCACAGAAGAAACATAACTGGGACTTTGAGGATAGCATCCCAGAAATCAGGAGACATAGTTTACACATCCATACTGGCCAATTATCATCACAATAACATCCTGCAGCACTGTGACAGAGGATGTAAGAGAATCTCTTTTGGCTCTTTCCTAAACAGATGCTTCCAATTTCCCCAGTAACAAGTGGGGCAGAAAAGTTGTGATGGTCAAAGCACAGAATGAAAATATTTGGTTGACATTTCTGCTGGCCAATTGGCATCACAAACCAATCTTATACCACAGTGACACATAAGAGAATCCCTGGCATAGGCTCTTTCTCTGCATATGCTGTGGAGGCATATAAATTATGACCCTTTATCACAACTTTCTGACATTTGGCAGAGATGACTGTGAGAATGTGATATATATCCCTGCCAAATGGCATGTACACTGGTTGGACTACAATGATCTTACCGTGAGACACACATTTATAAATTAATTGCTTATACTACCAGGACCCTTTATTCAATCCTTCTGAAAATTGGTATAGGTATTGAAAATGGGGAGGGGTATAAATCTGATAAGGTTCATCTACATTAGATGGAATTCAAGGAAGTTACAGCTAGGAATGTATATGCAGATTTTTGCAAAATAGCATAATTGAACTGCTTATAAAATCGAATTTCTTTATCCATTCTTTCTGGAATTTGGTAAACCTAATGAATTTCATTGGAGGTAAAATTCCCCCATGTTTAATTCAAATATAATGAAAAAAATGTTACAGCCGACAATGTCTTTTCCATTTAAACCAACAGAAATAAAAAAGGAAAGCAAAAACAAAAATTAAATTTTGATATTTTTAAAAACGAAAATGACAGATTTAAATAATGAAAATGGAAAATGAAAAACAACATGGGTCCCTAGTGCACACCTCTATCTGGAACACACTTCCTGCTATTATCTGTAATTCCCAGTATGTGTTAGAATTTGGAAATAGGTTAAAGAATTTTGTTTGCTACTGAGTTTAATTGTGAATGCATCTGGAATGAGAAAAGGAAAAAGTGTTAAGTTTTAACGGCCACACTCTTTATTCCAATTAAATTAGACCATGTGGGGGTAATTGCCCTTGGCAATTTGGGTCCAGTACAACAATAACCAAAAACAGGTCAACAATACTAATAACTGCCAGGGAACTGAATTACCCCAAAGAGGTCAACAATACTAATAACTTCCAGGGAACTACCCTCCAGTTACAGCCCCATCAACAAAATCAGGTATTTTCCAATGTTACAAGATCACAGTGAACCACAGTGAACCACGGTCAATCCCACGGCAGGGCCAAAGCACCCCAAACCTCTGTTCAGCAGCTGCCAGATGTTCACCACAGTCAATACCCACATGGGGTAAAAATCAACCACGCTTCCAGAGCTCTGTCCCAGACCATCTCCGAAAGCATGGTCAAAGACATTCCCAACGGGAAACAAAAAAAAGTAACGTCTGGACGGAAATCAAACAAAATGATTCCCAGCCGCAGTCAAAGCACGCAACGTCGCTGCCAGGCAACCAATAACAACACAGGCTGTGGAGGGAGATTTAAAGGGCACACAGCAGCAGGGGAACATGGCGGAATGGAGTGAGGTGAAAGGGAGAAGAAAGCGGAGTGTGAGAGAGCAAGAGAGGAGGAGGAGGAGGTGGAGTTGCAGGTGTAGGAAGAGGTGGTCATGCTGCACATGCAGGAGGTGGAGGGGCAGCAGCAGCAGCAGCAACAGCAGTAGCTGGGACAGACCGACTTGGTGACATTGACCGGGCCGGGGGAGGAGGCACCCTGGAAACGGGTACGGGTAACAAAGGGGGCGGGGACCCAGCAGCACAGGGGCACCAAGGGGGGAACCGGCTTCCCGGACAGCAGATGAGGGGGAAGGGGGAGGGATGTGGGACTGGGGCAGAA
>QEPC01001041.1:790795-831563 GCA_003113815.1 Sphenodon punctatus | reverse complement strand
GGGTGGGGGGTGTCCCCCCTTCCACCCGCGCAGCCTGGGAGGGGGAGGGAATTAATTTATTTCATTGATTTCAATGGGGACACAGCGCCCCATTGAAATCAATGAAATAAATCCGGTACCGGTATACCGGATTTAATCCAGGAATCCAGTTTTCATAGAACCGGTAACCAGTAAATCCGGTAGCTGGTAATGGGCCCGGGATCCAACCTCTACTGCTTGTGTCCCGCAGACACGGAAACGGGCCCAGGAGCCCAAGCCCCCAGCGGAAATGGGCCCTGGACAGTTGGAGGAGGAGAAGCAGGGGAAGGAGGAGGAGGTGAGGAGGAAGAGGAACCAGAGGGGAGAAGGCCGTACCACCGAGGGGGGAAGTGGGGGCTCCAGCAGACCCGGGACTTTATCCGCAGCTGGGGGACCCTGGAGCATCAGCTGGAGCTCGCGTTCAATCAGAGAAATGAACACGTGTTCCAGGACATAGTGCTGGAAATGGAGGTGGTGCGGCATCACTGGACCATCGCACAGTGCTGCTCCAAGGCCAAAGAGCTGAAGAGGGGATACAAGGCAATACGGGACAACAACCAGCGGTCCAGACACAGAGCCTGGACCTCCCCCTTCTATGATACCCTGGACCACATTCTCCATATGAAGGGATCAATAGTCACCCCACGCTGGCATGACTGGCTGCGCTTCCACCGGGTTCCCGGCTCTCGCACCCCATGGGGCCCCCCATACGTGTTCCTTCCACGAGACCATGGCCCTGTGCGACCTGTGGCATACCCAGGCCATACAATTGCTCCTGAGCTGCCCAGATAGCCTGGTGGGTGCCTATGCAAGCCTGAGCTCTGGCCTTCGTTACTTTGGCTATGAGGCGAGCACCCAGGATTGCCTGCTGCATGCTGAGACGCTGGGGCTGGTTCCCTTTCCCAATGGGCACATCCCGGAGATGAGGTGCTCGCATGTGGCATGGTCTGTGGTGGAGACCATGTTTGCCATGTCTGTGTGCAGCCTGTCTGCCTACACGGTCTGTCTGGTGGAGGGGGGGGCTGCCTTGGCCCGTGGGTACCAGCACTCTCATGGGGCAGTGTATCACTGGCTGTTGGAGCTGGGTCAGCTTCCGTGGCCCCCTGATGTTGACTGCTGCATGTCTGAGCCTTCTGAGGCGGAGCTGTCGGCACTGTCGGGTGTGTGGTCCCATTCCGATGTGCATCTGGGTCTCTCCATGCAGGATCCATGTGAGGCGTACTACCTGATCTGTGCTGGGGCATCACCAGGGCACGCTTCATTGGCCCCACCTCATGCACCAGGTGGGGCACCCTGCCCCTAGCTATGAGTCCCCCTGTGCTTCTCAGGCCCCGGCTGCTGGCCCCCGTGTGGGGTCCTGGCTCCACCTGCTGCCATGATCTGATGCCTGCTCCCTCCTTGATGTCCCTGCTGTGCTGCTGTGCTGCCTGCTTCCCATTATGTTTCTGGCCCTGCCTGTAGCTCCGGGATCCCTCTGTGCCCCCCCATCTGCCTCTGCACCCAGTGTTCCCCTCCGTGGCTGCCTTCTCCACTGTCTGCCTCTGGCTCCCTGACTGACGCCCCCCAGCTCACCTGGGTGCTGCTGACCATCCTCATCTGCCTGCACCACCTTCAGCGGCCCTGCCCCCCCTCATGGGTGCCCATGTGCCCTTGGGGTTCTTGGACCCCCAGAAAGCCCCACCCAGGCTCCTCCCGGGGGGGGGATGTGACTTTGGACCTGCTGCACTTCTCCAGATCTCCTGGCTCCCTCCATCACCCCCTCGCTGGCACCTGGGGTCCGTGTGTGCCTCCTGGACTGTTCCCAGGCTGCTGTCTGTTCCGTGTGGGCTCCTGCTGTGCCTTTGGCCAGACCTCCTGGGGCCCCCCATTCCGGTACTGTCTGTGTTGCTGTGGGGGTGCCCATGTGGACTGTTCCGTGGTGGGGGTTCTGGTTGTTGCTGCCTGTGTCCGACTCTGCCCCTGTGCCGTTTCCCCCCCTTCTTCCCTGTACAGCGCCCCCTCCCCCCTGCCCATTGTGCCGCGTGTGGTCTGTCCCGCTGTGTCGCCCCACCCCCTTCCCTTCCTTTACTGTGCGGGTGTGAGTGCACCCGGACGTGTGTTTGTGCTGTGTGTTCCACTGTGCCCTCGTTGTCTCTGTGCCTGTTTTGTGTGGTACCTCAGTGGCTCTTCTCCCTCTTCCCCCTTCCTTCCCATTTCTCTTGTGTGGGTGTTCCCTTTTGTCCCTTCTGGCTTCGTTTGCCCTCAGTCAGCCATGTCTGTGTCCCGCCCCTCCCTGGTGCCTTGTGGGTGTTTTGACCATGGCTGGGAATCAGCGTCACGTCTGTTGCGCTGCCTGGGGTCGTGATCTGGAGACTCAATTCCCTGCCATGGTCCCACTCCCATCACGTCTGTTCGGGACTTTTATTGATCATGGGGGGTGATTGATCGGTTCACCACTACTGGGAATCCACTGTAGTGACTCGGGACCGTGTAACATCTGAAATCACCCAGCATCTCCCCTTCTATCCCAGGCATGAGGCCATGGTCAAAGGGACAATGTCCTTGCAGACTGGAGTAAGGAGTCAGGTGCCAGAAAGCAGAGGAATGTGCGTGTGCCTGTCTTTGAAAAACACACCTCCCAGGGCTGCTACCCCAGCATGTGCTCTGCTTCTGCACCAGGTGTTGTCTCCCCATCTCATAAGTAGATGACTCCCAATCTACTTATTCTTTATTTAACAGCATAACAGTACTGGACCCCTGCAAGAGTGTGTCAATATGATTGGTAGAAAAATAAACAACTAAACCACAACTCTTTAATAACTATTAATTGCTAATTATTCCAATTAGTGCTCACACTGTGAAGAAGGCGAAAACTGGGAATCCTCATGACTAATCTAGAATTCCCATAAAAATTACTTCTTGGCCCCAAATGGCAACTGGTAAAGGCCTGCAGTGCTACAGGGAGTGTGGGTCGGTGCTGCTGTTTTATGCTCCTGATGAAAACTGGGCAGGAGTACGAGTGCTGCCACGCCTAAAGGGGAGGGGCTTCCCCTCTCCCCATGACTGATCTTTTCATGCTGGCACAGGTTGCTGGGGCAATCCTAGCTGGGGGCAGGCATGTCTTTCCCCTCCTGCTCTCCATTGTTTGTGACTGTTGCAGCTGCCAACTACAACAGCTTAGTGCTGGGATCACCTAGCTTTGACTCCTTCCTAGAAAGGAGCATGACAAGTGTCCCTAATAGCCGCCGATATATTTCGCAGCCAAAGGGCTAGAGTTCTTGATCACTGACAATTTACATCATGCCATGCTCCAGGGTATTTTTTTGTGAGCAACATTGTATAAGTTCATTCTTATTGTTGTATTTCATTATTAGATGCATGATTTGTAGAAAAGAGATAGCCTAGCAAAACACTAAAAGGCATGCTGTGATGGGAATTCTGTGGAATATCTGAAAATGCAGAGGGGTTATTTGGTTTCTACAAAACGAGTAATATCAGGAGGAGGGGAAGTGGTGGAAATGAAGCACGACAGAGATCAGATTAGTGTGAGGAGAGCACTTTTCTTCAGCACTGAGAGGGTTCTCTAGCTCCATGTCAACTAGGGAAAATCATCTGCTCACCTTTTCTGCTAATTGGACTTAAAGCATTAGGTGCAACTGTAAAAAAACAACAACTACTTACCAGATCCAAAAATTTACTCACTTCCAGAGAGCAGGCTTTTCCTGCCCTGGTTCATGTAGGTAGAGCAAGAACAGTAATGGTAAACTTATCAAGGATTCTGGAAGAATAGGGGAATCAGTTTTAGCACCAAAAATTAAACTCTTGAAGGCAACTATGTGGCCAGATGCCATATATGGCTGCCAGTCATACATTGAAGAAGAGAGATATTCACAATTAAGAGAAGAAAGTTAATATATATATTTTTTTCAGTCCTGTGGCTAGAAATGAAAGTGCCTGCCTAGAGAGGCCAATCATTTGAGAATATGTGGAAGGAAGAAGAAGGAGAGGAAGGCCAAGAAAATCATGGATGAAGACTATAGATCATGGACAGACATGGAAATCGAATTAAGCAAGCAACAAGATTGGTATTGAATAAAACAGCTCTGAAGAGAGATGGTTCATCATGAGACCAATATTTGAATACAAGAAGGATGGGCGCATAGGAAACACAATCTTGTTTCCCTGATGAAGTCCCTAAACTGTACTTTGGGCATGCATCTCAGCAGAAAGAGGGTTTTTCATTTTCTTTTCCCTTTTCAGGTACATCATGCACACTGTTTTGGTCTATTATGGACTAAAACAAATGAACAATAAAGTTTCCACAGAAAATTCCAAAAATTAATCACTGAATTCAGCATGAATTCATCACTCTTTCCTCACTGTTCATCTCTCTTTCAGGATGAAAAACAGTTGGGCTGAGTGATTTCCTGATCAACTCTACTCTATAGTATCTCTTTCTTCCCAGAGAATAAATGTTCAGCAAATCCTGATTCCCTGGAATTTCTTCATCCTCCATTTCTTTGTCTCTCTCTGTGTATATGTCACTCATTTAATAACTTCTGAGCTGCAAAGTCACTTTTTAACCAAAGTTGATAGACAGGCAGAAGGCCCAAGATAAAAGGGGACATTTTTTTAAAAAAAAATAGCGTGTCAAGAGCGGAGGTACAACCCATTCTCTATTCCAAAAACCCCATTGACTTACACTGAACATTGTTTCTCTCTAGGAAAGTAACAAGTTTGGGTGCTTGCAGCAAAGAATTTCTTGTTTTTGAATTTATTGTGGATATTTTGGTGTGAGTAGTTGTTGACACCTGAGATCTGAACATCAGTTCTTGTCGGTTATAGTTATAATTGGTTAAATAAAGTCACATGTTATTTCTGATTCCTTACTAGGACTCCAGTCCAAGACAGCACATAAGCAATGGCATATATTTAATGTTCAGTCTATTATCCCATTGATTAGGGTTGAATTTATCTGATTGAAATTAGACATGAGCTTAGCTGCTTTGCAGAGACTGTACTTTGATGAGTTTCACTTAAAATAAAAAAGACTTGAAGAAGCCATGAGGATTTTGAGTCTCATGGGGAGTGGTAGCAGGTAGGCATAATTAAGGAGTTTTGTAAAAATATTATCCTTTTCTGTTTGGGACCACACAGGCATCATTCCTAGAAAAACGACGCGACTCTCCAATATACTGTCTAGGAGTAGAATTTGAGTTTAATTTTCTCTCATCACATTCACACACAGAATTAGAGTGTGCATGTGTGGCCCCAGCTTTGAATAGTACAGTTAAATTTAATTGCTTGTTTAATTTCTTGATACCAAGGCCAAGCTGAGAAGCATCAGACAGGATCCTGGCTCATATAAAGTCTAATAAGTTCATTGCATATATCAATGTTTGTAAATGCCAGTCAATTACCATAGACATTGGGTGTTTTCAAATGAACAGCATCCATGCCTCTGTCCCGCCTCACCTCCAGGATGTCTGTCTGTTTAAAGGTGGCCCGCCAGATGTGCAGGAGGAGCAGAGGTGGAACAGGATGTTCTTGCTCCAGGGCAACCCTGCCAGCGGTGCTCTGGAACATCCAGGAGCCCTGCCAGCAGAGTGGGCAGCCCAAACCTGGGGCACTGGCTGGAGGCAGGACTGCTGTCTGTCTGCTCAGTGGCCAACCGCTGCAGCACCATTCTTAGTCAGGGGTTGCCCCAGGCAACAGCAGAAAGTTGTGGGCAATCAACACACGCAATTCTATGATGTGGGGGAGGGGATGCCAGACAGGTAGACCATGGCCGTGGCAGCTGCCGGGTCGTTTAAACATACCCAGGCCAGGCTGCAAGCAGGCAGATGCAGGTTGGACCCCCAGGTCCATATGAAAACATCCATTGTCACAGAGTAAATGTGTATGATGTAGATCTTACTTTTGTAAAACAGTCAGATGCTTGACTAGCTGTGTCTAAAATGTATCTTTCTTCTTATACCATCATAGGCAAGTTTGAGGTTCATTTCTCATTTGCATTTGGACGAATGAAACTCAAATGAACCGGTATGTTTAAAGAAAATGAGCATGTCTAGAGCACGGAGCGAATTCTTTTTCATTTGTCACTGCATCACGGAAGCCAGCAAGGACACAGATGGGTGAGTTTAGCAGGTTGCACCCTTGATTAAAACCAAATTCAATAGTTTGAAGTTTGAAGGGGATAACAGCCCCTTGAACAAAAAAGGCTTGCATCCCACTCGCCGGATCTCAACAAACTCTTCTGGCCTGCACTGGGTGATGCACCACTGACAGCACTGATGGGAGGGGCAGAAAATGGTGGCAACACAGCTGTCAGAGGGACAGCCATTGGCTCAGCACCAGACATCTCCTCCACCGGACTAGTGTCTGCCTCGCTGTCCCCAATCTGAGATATATCCCATGAAGGGGAGTACTGGGACCCTGAGGCTGATTGACTGCCTATGCTGCTGCCACTCTCCCTGTGCCCCCTATAGCTACTGCTGCTACTTCTGCTGCTACTGCTGATCCTCTCCCTGATGCCATTGCCTGGGGATCAGACCCTTCCTCTAGCAGCCGGGATGGGATCCACCAGCCCTTGACTGCTGGTGTTCATATGATTAATGGGGGACATTGGTAGCCCATGATGAACATCCGACCCTGAAGCACCTGTACCTGCTCCTGCAGCCACAGCAGAGAAAGCCGCAACCTCCTGGAGTGCAGGCCTTCCAGTGCTCTGTGTGGCAGTGGAGGACGCTGGCAGGAGGTGATGCCGAACCACACCCACTGCTGGAAGCCTCTGCTGGGAGCCTCTGAAGCCTGTCTCCCAAAATCAGGTCTGTTCAGTTTAAGGCATGGTGATGAGCTCGGGCTGCTGCTGATGCCTTCCATTCCACTGGCACGGTCCCTGCCACCTCTGCCATGTGACACATCGTTCATCTTACGGGGAGCAGACCAGCCTCTCCTGCTTCCCTTCTCCATTTCTCCCACCCAAATAGTGCAGAGGAAGATTTTATATTTTTTAAAATTTATTTATTCAAATTTGAAATATAATATTATATATATCTACACTAACTCTAACCGCTATTAATTATTTTAAAACCTATGGAACTAAATGGAATATTATCTTATAGTTACAAAGGCCTAGTCCTACAAACACACTATTAAATATTAAAACTGAATCACTACACATTATCTCTATCTATCTCTATAACTAAGCTAACTCATCTATCTATCTATCTATCTATCTATCTATCTATCTATCTATCTATACAGGGATGGAGGGGAACACAGACAGCTCACAACAAACAACACAGGGTATTTTCAGACATTACGCAGTTCTGATTCACCACAGTGGATTCCCAGCGGAGGTGAACTGAACAACCACCACCCCGTGGTCAAAAAAAGCCCCAAACAGATGTGACGTGACCGGGACCATGGCAAATATTCGGGCCGACAGATCACGGCCCGGGGCAGCGCAGCAGACGTTACACCAATCCCAGCCCGGGCTGTGGTAAAAGCACCCGGAGGTCGCTGGGGTGGCTCGTCCCGGCTGCTGCTGTGTGCCCTTTAAATCTCCCTCCCTGGCCTGTGTTGTTGCTCGTTGCCTAGCAGAGATGCTGTGTACTTTGTCCCCGACTGGGAATAATTTCCTTTGATTCCCACCGGTGGTTGCCGGCGAGACGTTACTTTTTGTTGGTTCCCATCGGGAATCTCTTTGACCACACTTTCAGGGATTGTCCAGCGGGGAGCCCCGGAAGCATGGTTGAAATTGACCCCATGTGGGTATTGACCGTGGTGAACATCTGGCGGCTGCCGAACAGACGTTCAGGATACTTTGGCCCTGCCGCGGGATTGACCGTGGTTCACTGTGGTTGAGTGTGATCTCATAACGTCTGAAAATACCCACAGGGAGGGGTACAAAACTGAAGTGAAACCTAAATCAATCTAATGCTAGTCTAAATAAATCCAAAAACAGGGGATGGACATCAGGGATGGAATATATACAGGGAGGAGGGAAGGATTAAATGGAGGGGAGGGAGAAAGAACACAGGGAGGGGTAAAACATAAAAATAACACCTACATCTATCTAATCTAATCTAAATAAATGAAACTATGGAGGTAAATGTGTGGAAATGGGTGAAATAGGAGGAGGATGGCAATGGATTGGGAGGAACACAAACTGCTGGGGAAGGGAGAGTTCTGAAAATGCCTGCTGACAGGATCAGTGGCTAGCTTAGAATGAATTGAAAGGGGGAGAGGGCAATGATGTTTGTTACTTGCTGCAGCCGCCTTACCACAAGCCCCATTGGCTCTGTGCAGCCTAGCCCGTGGCCAATCACAGACTGCCAAGCCAGTGGTCTGAGAAAAAGAGGGATGGTGATTGGGCAGACTGGCTGCTAGTCCAAGCCTCTCTCCACCCCCTGGGGTCAGGAAGTCTGCTCCTCAGATGCCCCCCCTCACTGGGCCTGCCAGCCAGGTTTTTCCTGCCTGAACGCGCCTGAACTGTTTGGGGGGTTTCACATTCAGTTCGGGCGTCTGGTTCGGGTGTCCGGTTTGGGTGTTTCGGCTGAGCTCTGAATGTCTGAACTGCGTTCGTACATCCCTAATACCAAGAACAGCCCTACACCCACAGGAACAAGGCCATGCCAGGACAGAAGAAGCAAGACCTGCCCGTACATCTTTGCTGCAAACAGCATCCAGACACCCTTTGGAAACCCACTGCAAATACACAGAAACTATAACTGCAAATCCAATAACCTGGTCTACCTCATCTAGTGCACCAAATGCCCCCACGGGAACTATGTAGGTGAAACCCACCAAGCCCCTACACAAACAAATGAACTTGCACAGGAAAATGATTATGGACAAGAACACAGATTCTACTGTTGGCATCCACTTTCCCCAGAATAACCACTCCATTTCTGATATATCCATCCTCATCCTGAAAGGCATTCTTCACAACACCGTCAAAAGGTGTGCCAGGGAACAAAAATTAGTCAGCCTGCTGGAAACAAGAAACAATGGGCTCAACCAAGACATGGGTTTCACAAGTCACTACAGAAATGTGCAAGCCTAAACTAATCACAAGTTTGCAAGCCTATACTCATCACAGACACAGGAATCTTCCAAGGGACTACTGATTTATTCTTCCGTCCACGCTTTTAAAGGTAACTGCCCCAACCCACCCCCTCTGTCCCTATCTTCCCATGATGTATTGTTCCCATCTCTTTGCATACCTACCTACTTTGCTTTGCTCACTCTGAAGTTCTAACTCCTGCCCTGCCTTACAAAGGACCCTGTGAGGTCTGAAAGCTTCTGAACTTACAACAACTTGAGTTGGTCAAATAAAAGATATCAGTATGCTATTTTGTCTCTATTATCTATTTTTGGAACCAACATGGCAAACACACTTCCTCTTTCTTATTTGTAGCAGATTTCATTGCCTTTCCAATGGAGCTATAAAAGTTAAAATCAGCCACTTGGATCACATTATAGCTTACATTAAAACATTTGTTGTTTGGGCCATCTTGATGACACCATAAAACTATTAAGCTACCTCTCAGAACTGGTTATCATGTGAAAAGAAAACATTATCCATAGACATACACTTTTCAGCAAAACAGAATGAAATTTTGCCACCTTACCAAATTCTGGTCTGGCCCACAGACTACTGAGCCAGTCTATGAGCCCAACAAGATCAAGCCATGGTGGAGACTGTGCAACTTGGCAGAAGCTTATATTTCCTCTCCAGTGCCCACTCCGAAGCCTCCCTGATTGCAGTTATCGGGTACTGGCAATTTGGAAGTCTGGGAAGCATCTCCAGAGAATGAGCCTATACCAAAGATTCTCTTATCTTTTTCACATTGGTACAAGGTGGGTACGTGATGCTACTTGGCCAGCAAAAATGTCAATCATGTATCTTCATTCTGTGCTGTGCCCATTCCAAGGCCCCCTGCTTGTTCCTAGGAAGTTGGAAGCATCTGCTTTGGAAAGAGTCAATAAGCAATTCTCTTATGTCCTCTGTCACAGTGCAACACGGTGTATTTGGGATGCTGGTTGGTCAGCCTGAATGTGTTAATCCTGTCTCTTTGATTTCTCAGGTGTTTCCTCCTTCCCTCTGCCTTGCTTCCTGAAGTCAATCTTATGTCCTGAAATTTTTGTTTTTATCCCAAATTGTTCAGGACTTGTATATGCATGGTTGCTGTTAATCACAAAACTTCAATTGCTTATAAAATTAGGTCCCTTTATCCAATATTTCTAAAATTTGGCATGGATGATCCCTTGCATTCAAGGTACATTGAGTCCAAATGTCATGCACATTGGATGGACAACAAAGTTTCTACTGATGGAAATGTGTGTGCAAACTACAAACTACAAAATATTAATTGCTAATAGAATCTGAACCTGTTATCTAAGCCTTCTTAAACTTGGTACCAATTATTCCATATTTTAGACTTATACTATATCCAAATTTCCTATGCATTGGATTGACAGAAAGGAAGATACAGCCATAAATGCTTTAAAACCGTAATGCACCCTATATCCAATCCTTCTGAAATTTGACAGACATTATTATTATTATTATTTTAGTATAAACATTTATATAGCACAAGCCATATACCTGGTGCTGTACAGAACATAGAAATAGATGTGGTCACTGCCTGTGGCTTACAATCTAAAAAACAAGTAGGGGGAAACAGGGAGAGGGGACAATGGGAGAGACAGGGAGAAGACAAACAAACATTCAGGTGGATGCGAAGTCTCAGGTGTGTGTGCTTGGCTTGATTACAATCAGGTTGGTTGCATCAGTCTGCAGAGGAGGGCAGACAGTAAGTACATGGGGAATGACTAGCAGGCATTGGGAAAGGCGGCAAGGAAAAAGTGGGTCTTGAGGAGGGATTTGAAGGAGTGGAGGGAGGGGGCAAGGCAGATGTGGGTAGGGAGGGAGTTCCAGGCATTGGGGGGCAGAAAGGGAGAAGGGTCAAAGGCGGTTAGGTGAGCAGGAGAAATGAGGGAGAGTGAGGGAGGGGACAGAGGAAGAGCATGTGCAGGAGTGCATAGGGATATTAGAACCGAGAGGCAAGGGGGAGCTTGGTTGTGGAGTGTTTTGAATGTGAATACCAGGAGTTTAGGATACGTTCAGGAAGGGGGGGACAGTGAAGAGAGAATAGGAGAGGCTGCACATGGTCGAAGCGACGGGCAGAGTGAATGATCTTGGCAGCAGAGATTTGGATTGTGATAAAGGGGAACAGGTGAGAGTGAGGGAGGCCAGCAAGGAGGAGGTTGCAGTAATCGAGGTGAGAGATAACCATGGCATGAACAAGGATTTTGGTCGAGGAGGTAGAGAGAAAGGGGCGGATCCGAGCCATGTTATGAAGGGCGAATCGGCAGGATTGGCAACAGAGTTAATGTAAGGTTTAAAAGAGAGGTGCTTATCAAAGATGAAGCCCAAGCTGCGGGCTTGGGGAACAGGATGGATGGTGACTTCATCGATGCAGATGGGCAGGTTAGAGGGAGAGAAAGAGGAGGGAGGAAAAATTAGGAGTTCAGTCTTGGTCATGTTGAGCTTGAGTTGATGTCGGGACATCCAGGCGGAGATATCAGAGAGAGGCAGTTGACGAGGCGTGAGTGGACAGAGGAGGAGAGAGAAGGGGTAGAAGGGGGTAGAAAATAATAATAATAATAAAAATAATAAATAATAATTAATAAGCAAGCATTTTATATAGTGAAAGCAATGTACCTGGTGCTTTACAAAGTCATTTAATAGATACTGTCCCTGCCCTAGGGCTTACAATCTGAGGGGGGGGAGATGAAGGAAGGGGAACAAAGGGAGAGACAAGGAGTGTAACATTCATGAATATGCGATGTCTCAGGTGCATGTGCTGAGTACACAGACCTCAGGTAACAGATTGTACTGGATGGTAGGGGTGTGTAAACACCTGGGGATTTGGGGTTCAACCCATTCGGATTCGACCCCCCTGAAACTGTTTGGGGTTTGGCTGTTCGGCCCAAACCTGTTCGGGGGGCTGAACACTTTCAGCGGGTGGCTGGGGTGGTGGGGGGCAGGGGGGAACCTGATTTACCCTCCCTCCAGGCTGCGCAGGTGGAAGGGGCGTCGGAGCTCATCTCCCCCCTCCCAACCGGCGCAGCCTACTATTTTTTATTTTTTTAAAACCCACCCCAGGGATCGCCCTACCTGATGGCGCCGGGGCTCTGGCCCCAGGACCTGTGATGGCAGCTGCAGGTCTGGCTCTGACAGTTCTGTGGAGTGCTTCAGGCCTCTACTAGGCCTTCTGGGACAGGTGACCGGGTCAGGTGACCCGGAAGGCCTAATAAAGGCCTGAAGTGTTCTGCTGCCACCACCAGAGCCCTGGCACCACTAGGTAGGTCATTCTCCAGCCCCGGGTCTGGCCCCGGTGAGGGGGGGTGAGCTCCGGTACCCCTTCTACACATGCAGCCTGGAGGGAGGGAAAACTGGGTTCCCCCTTGCCCCCCGCTCCCTGCCTGAGCAGGTTCAGAACCTGAACTTTGTTTAGTTGGTTTGAGTGGGGGGCAGTTCGGGTTCGGGGGTTTCACAGATGGACTGAACCCCCCAAGTTTAGGCTGAACTCCAAAATACATTTGCATATCCCTACTGGATGGAGGGTATCAGCAGGAGTTAGGTGAGGGGAGAGAAAAGTCAGGGAGGGCAGAGTGGAAGAGGTGGGTCTTGAGGGATCTGAAGGTATGAAGGGAGGGGGTGAGGTGGATGTGGGCAGGGAGGGAGCTCCAGGCAAGTGGGGAAGCTAGGGAAAAGGGATGAAGGCAGTTAGGGGAGGAGGGGAGGCATGGGAGGGCGAGAGAGGGGGCAGAGGAGGACCGGAGTTCACAGACTGGAGTACAGAAGAAAATTATCTCAGAGAGGTAGGGGGAGCAAGATTGTGAAGAGCTTTATATGTGAAGACTAGGAGCTTGTGCAGGATCCATTCATGAAGGGGGAGCCAGTGAAGAGAGGAGAGGAGGGGCTTCTCATGGTCGAAGCGACTGGCAAGGTGAATGACCCTGGCATCAGAGTTTTAGACGGAGATAAGAGGAGAAAGATGAGAGTGGCGGTGACCAGTGAGAAGGAGGCTACAGTAATCGAGGTGAGAGATGACCAGGGCTTGAACAAGGGTTTTGACAGAGGAGACAGAGAGAAAAGGGCGAATCTTAACAATGTTATGAAGGGAGAAGCAACAGGATTTGGCAACAGAGTCAATGTAGGTTTTAAAATAAAGGGTTGAGTCTGTGTCTGTGGAACTCCCTGCTGCTGGAGGCCCATTTGGCCCTGGATCTCCCCTCTTTTTGACGCTTTGTGGGTGGAAGGGGTGCCGGGGAGCACCTGCCCCCCCACCTTGCCGAGCCTGGGATTTTTTGTTTAACCCCCCCACCCCAGCGATCACCCTAATTGGTGGTGCTGGGGCTCTGGCCCCAGGTCTGGCAGTGGCAGTGGCGGTGGCAGGAGTAGTGGTAGTGGTGACAAGGGTGGTGGATCCTGTGGCGGCAGTGATCCAGAGCACTTAAGGCTGCTACTAGGCTACTTTATTTCACATAGGCCCTTTGGAAATTAGTAAAAGCTCCATGGGCTGGGCAGTAGAGTAGGGGTGTGCAGAACTTCATTCATTTTCATTTTTGTTTACAAAAACCCCTTCGTTTTTAGGTATTTATTGTTTTATTCTGTTAAAAATAAAATTTTAAATATCACTGTGCAGAAATCACGTTTTCAGTCCTCTTTTTTCTCATGAGTCATGAAATATTTTTTTTTTAAATCTCTTAGGATTCCAACTCCTGTAGATAGGAATATCTTGTGTGTTGTCTAAAAGATGGACTGGATAACAGTTAAACATAATCACACAAGTGGTCCCCAAGAGTTCAAAACACAAAAGATAAATAAAAACCATTCCAAATGTATTTTTGTATTGACATGATTTTTAAATCACACCCCCTTAAAAAAATCAGCATTGGTAATATTGGTTTTTCTCTCTCTCTGCTTCCACTGCTTCCTCCCTGCCCCCCACCCCCTTGCTGAACAGGTTTGGAACCCGAACTCTGTTAGGTCAGTTTGGGTGGGGGGAAGTTCAGGTTCAGGGGATTCACAGATGGGCCAAACACCCCGAGTTTGGGCCAAACCCCAAACCCCCGAACTGAGTTTGCACATCCCTACTGGATGGAGGATATCAGCAGGAGTTAGGTGAGGGGAGAGATAAGTCAGGGAGGGCAGAGCGGAAGAGGTGGGTCTTGAGGAGGGATTTGAAGGTACAAAGGGAGGGAGAGAGGTGGATGTGGGCAGGAAGGGAGTTCCAGGCATGGGGGCAGCTAGAGAGAAGGGATGAAGGCAGTTAGGGGAGCAGGGGAGGTATGGGAGGGCGAGAGGGGACAGAGGAGGAGCGGAGTTCACAGACTGGAGTACAGAAGGAAATTATCTCAGAGAGGTAGAGGAGCAAGATTGTGAAGAGCTTTATACGTGAAGACCAGGAGCTTGTGCAGGATTCATTCAGGAAGGGGGAGCCAGTGAAGAGAGGAGAGGAGGGGCTGCACATGGTCGAAGTGACAGGCAAGGTGGATGACGCTGGCAGCATAGTTTTGGATGTAGAGTCGATGTAGGGTTTAAAAGAAAAGGGTGAGTCAAAGATGAAGCCTAAGCTACAGGCTTGGGGGACGGGAAGGATGGTGACCCCATCAATGAGGCTCGACAGGGAAGAGGGAGAAGAAGGATGAGGGGGGAAGATAAGGAGTTCACTTTTACTATGGTGAGTTTGAGTTGACGTTGAGACATCCAGGTAGAGATGTCAGAGAGACAGCTGGTGAAACGAGCTTGAATAGATGTAGAGAGAGAGGGAGTAGAGGGCCAAGGACAGAGCCTTGGGGAACACCAACCAAAAGTGGAAGGGATGAGGAGGTGAAGTTGGCAGGAGACACACTGAAGGAGCAGTCAGAGATGTAGGAGGAAAACCAGTCAAGGATGGTTCTACAGAATCCAAGGGAGTGAAGTGAATCCAGCAGGAGTGAGTGGTTAGGGATGTGCGAACCTCGGGGGGTTCGGGGTTTGACCTGTTCAGGGTTTGGTTGAATCCAAAACCGTTTGGTTCAGGGGGAACCCGTTCAGGTGGGGGGGGTGATTTGCCCCCCCAAGGCTGTATGGGTGGAAGGGGTGCCGGGGAGCACCTCCCCCCGACCCTGCTGAGCCTGGGAATTATTTTTTTAACTCCCCACCCCACCCCAGCGATCACCCTACCTGGTGGTGCTGGGGCTTTGGTCCCGGGTCTGGCAGTGGTGGGAGCAGTGGTGGCGGCAGCAGCAGTGGCAGATTTGGCGGCGATGGCACTCAGGAGCGCTTCAGGCCACTACTAGCCTTCCGGGTCAAACTGGAAAGCCTAGTAGCAGCCTGAAGCACTCCAGAGCACCGCTGCCGCCAGACCCACCGTCGCTGCCACCGCCACTGCCAAACCTGGACCCCGATATACCTGGTGGTGCCGGGGTCCTGGCCCTGGGTTTAGCGGTGGTGGTGGTGGTGGCGATGGTGGCGGCAGCAGCAACAGCGGCGAGTCCGGCGGCTGTGGTACTCCGGAGCACTTTAGGCCGCTACTAGGCCTTCCAGTTTGATCCGGAAGGCCTAGTAGAGGCCTGAAGCGCTATGGAGCACCGCCACCGCCGGACCCCCCCCTGCCGTTGCCGCTGAACTCAGGGCAAGAGCCCTGGAACCACCAGGTAGTGCGATCCCGGGGGTGGGCAGGTTTAAAAAAACAAAACAAAATTCCCAGACTGGGCAGGAGGGGTGGGAGGTGCTCCCCAGCACCCCTTCCAATGGCCTTGGAAGGGGGAGGGAAAACCAGGTTCCTCCCTGCCCTCCTCCCAAACGCGTTCAGAACCCAAACTTTGTTTGGTCAGTTCAGGTGGGGGTCAGTTAGGATTCGGGGTGTTTGCGAACAGGCTGAATACCCCAAGTTTGGGCTGAACCCTGAACTTGAAAACCGCGTTCGCACATCTCTGTGAGTGGTCAACAGTATCAAAGGCATCAGAGAGGTCAAGGAGGACAAGAATGGAATAGAGGCGATTAGATTTAGTCACAAGACGATCATTAGTGATCTCTTTGGGAGAATGTTTTTTTCTGTATAAAGTGCAAATGAATTGGAGCTTCCATTACATGACACCTGATTTTACTTCTGTGTTTTTGTACTCTTATTCTCAAAGGTCTAGTGGTTTGACCTACATATTTTAAACCACAAGGACAAATTATAACATACCACAAAGGAAGACCCAAAGGAAGTCCTCGTGTGTGTTTTTGTGTTCTAACCATGACTATTCAGCTCCAGGCACACTGTTAGCAGTATATAAAGTTTTATTTATTATTATTATTAATCATTATTATTATTATTGCTATTGTTATTATTCCTGTCTCTTTGTTTTTATTACTATTTTGGTTTGTGTAAATTCAGTCCTGTGATTTTTCATATGTTTTGGTTAATAGTATTTTTTTTTTCAATCCTCTTGGTTTTCCCCAGTTGTTGAGAAGAACTTTTTTAACAGCAGCCAGCCAAATAGGAAAGGATGGGAAAAGCAAAATATCCCTGGAGGATTGCTTGGTGTTAGTGTATACTTAGAGTGTCAAAATATGTTAATTGTAACAGCTGATATTATGTAAAAATGCAATCATGTTTAATACTCAGGGTGTTTTTAAATGAAAGCGGCAGGAGGGAGTGTCCGGGGTCAGTGTGTGGGGTGGTAGCTGGGCACACACGCACAATAAGTGCATAGGGAGGGATTCATATGGGTGACTCCCGGCATGGCTGCCCCATACATGGAGGCGAAAACCCTGGCCCACACAGGGCATCCCCGATTTTTCAGAAGTGCTCTGTGCGTGGCCATGAGTAGGCGGTGAGTGGGTCTTGGGAGTGTGCCTTCCCATGCACGAACTTCAAATGAGCGAGTGGACGGTGGGGGACCATGCATGCAAGCATCCACCCTCACTTGAGAAATCTGAAATATTTTACGAATAATAATTAAACAAGCAGGTCCAAAACAAGATCTTTTTTTGATTCATTTGAAATAGCGAAACGTTCAAGAACCTTCCTGTTTCTAGTGTACTGGGATGCTCATCTTCGTTCCATATTACTTTGAAAAGAAGGAAATAGAAAAGGCATGTACAGTTACATTAAACATGACATTCTCCCTAGAGATAGACACAAAGCTGACAAATAAACACAAAGTTCAGACATAGTGTAGATTAAGAGAGTTGCAGCTGCTTATGCCAGGTCTGATTTTGGCCTCCAGCATGAGAGACTATTTAAAGCTCCTAGATCGCTTCATCTGTTTTCGCTGAGATTTCAAAGGATTTAAAGAGAGCTAGAATTTTAATGGGAGCAAGGTACCTAACTCCCTTTGAAGTTTTAAAAATCCATTGAAAATCCTGGCCTTTCGTGTCTACAAATCAGCTACCATTTGCTTCAAAGATACAATGTTGACTGCAATCCTAGGCCCTTTTCTCACAGGCGTGTGTGTGTGTGTGCATGCAGTATGGTGGGTGAAGATGGGTGCGGGTCCATTTCCAAGGGCGCATACCAATCTCCACCCATCTCCATGCATGGAGCAACCGACATTGTCACCCGTTGCTCCATGCATGGGCGATGGGTGGAGATGGGTGTAGCGCACGGGAATGCGCACGCACCCCCAACAACCACCCACAGCACTCCTATGGATGCCCACTCCTCCCCCCCCGCACCCATGGCGGTATTCCAATGGATGCTACCCCCACCTCTTCCTGCACACATGTACAAGGGGGGTGGGCGCATTTGAAAATGACCAACACCATCCCTAAATTAGTCCTGGTACGGTCTGGGGTAAACTCTACTCCCACCCACAGCAAACATCTGGCGGGTGGGAGCAGACATGATACCACCATGGGTGGCCATGCCAGAGTTAGCGTGGTGGAGTTAGCATGACCACCCGTGGTAGCATCACATTTGAAAATACCCTTTCTCTCATGGCTCTTATTCCCATTGTATCTGGGTGCCTCCTTGAAATTTATTTACTACTTTTGTTGTCCCCGTGAAATGGGGGTAGTATTATATTTTGGAAAGGACAGCAAACTGAAACACAGGCTAGGGTAAGTGACTATCCCAAGGTCACACAAGGTGTCTGTGGTGGAGCGGCAATTGCACTGCTAAGCATCCTCTTAACATAGAAATCAAAAGGCTAAATGATTTTTAACTTGTTTCTCAAAGGCTTGCTCTCAAGGTACTTATCTAGATACTTTTACAGTCCACATTATCCTACGATCTAAGCATCTTTAAAACTTCTCTTCCAATTGGATTCTAGTAGGTAAGGATGAAATAAGGTACTATTGGAAGAAACCTACATAGGTTTGCTGAGTATCTTGCTATTTCTCTTGCTTTATATATCTCACTATTACTTTTCAATTGACATCATTATTACATTATTTATTTATTTATTTATTTCAAAATATTTGTATCCTGCAAAATAGCAGTTCAGGACAGCCTACAGCAATCATTTCAATAAAAAAAAAACATCTAAAATGTTTAAAACTATAAAATACAAAATAGCGGAAATCAAATCCCCCCCCCTATTTTTTATATCTTTTTATAGAGAGTGTATCGGAAAGATATACAAAATAAAGAGGTATTTTTAGTATATTAGCCTGATTCAGATTAATTATGTTGAGATGTCTGAAGTAACCACCAAAAACTTGATCCATCACAATAGACAAACGCCCCATCTCTGGTGCAGTGTGCATTTCTTAGTTTGTAGGCTCCGTGTGTAATTTCAATCAGTACTACAGGGATATTCTTTTTCCAGATGGCAGTGGGACAAAGAAAGTGTCATTGATGTTTGTGGGAACTGCAAGCTTGGAACAAATGAAGACAATGCAAGAGATTTACTTTGGAGAGTATGATACTATGTAGCCCTGAGTTAGATGCAAAAGTTCTTTTAATAAGAATCAACTTGTAAAAACTCACAAACAGCTACAGTGTAATGGGATGTCTGTATAGGTAAACATTTAACACACACATAATGCTGGATAAGAGGCCAAGTAGCTAGTTATGTGTACCTATGCCATTTACCATGGAGGGGATAGAGATTAGGTTTGCAATGACTGATTATCAATTTTAAGAAAGACTAGTTTTAAACTAATTTCGTCTTTCCCTGCCACCCATCATACAAATAAATTGATGAGTCACGAGACACCTGTATAGTGTTGCAAGCGCAGCTAAGTATATTATTTGTGCTGTTTCATATCTATTATAAAAGTAGTCTGTCGAGCAAATATGCAATTAGGTCATATTTGGCTGTTAACAGCATGTTGCAGTAATTACATAAGTGGGGCACATGCTGCCAATGAAACAGCTAAAATAAATACACTCTAAATACACAGTGCAGCATTGAGTCTTTTGTTTTGCTCTGTTCACATTTATCTTTAATTGAAAAAATGCCAGCAATGGTCATTTTCTTACACAAATTATCGTTCCTGCTCCCCTTTCCCCTTATTTTCAGTTTACTGGAAGAAAAGTGTGTTTGGAAACAATAACATGCAAACAAATATTGGAGAAGATTAGCAAAAAGTTAATTCTGAATTTATAAACACATATCTTGCCCCTGTGAATCTACTTTTTAAGGATCCTGACCACCTTGCATCCAGAAATAAAATGAGAGATTCTTTATTCAAAAGAAAATAACAAATCTAAAGTTTGAAGAGGTTGCCATGGGCTTTTCGTGGAGAATTTGCAAATAAATAATTCAATAAAGAGGCATGGTTCATTACTTAACTTTTCATTATTTTTCCATTTTTGTGTTTCTGAGGGAATGTGTAATCTGTAATCCCAGTTCTTTTAGGGAGGTAGTTTGGTGGGGTTTTGTGGATGTTTAATCAGGAGCAATAATACAACTATATGAAATAAATAAAATATATATTTGAGTAAATATAGGTAATTGAGATTGTATATATTTAAATTGTTATTGTAACTTAATAAAAAAACTAGTAACAAACAGGGTGGCAGTATGCTGTTTTGGGGTAATTGCAAGCAGTTCTAGCCCACCATTGGAATGGTAGGGAGCTCCTCAGTAGCTGTTCTGAAGCCAGCATGGAAGTTTCCATTAAGTGCAGCTGTTCCATCAAATACACACATACACCCACAGCAGAAACTGGGAGCTCTGGATCAATCAATAGTAAGTTCTACAAGGGTTTTGGAGCTAGTAGTCATTTTGAGTGCCTGTCAGTTTCAGATTCAGCCATCCCTGCAGATAAGAGACAGAGCTGCCAGATTGAAGAAATGGCTTGTATCTCACCATGGTTTCATTATGTAATGTCACAGTGGGAGTGAGATGTGGCATCACCATAATGGAATGGTGGGACTCTAGAGTAAAGGCCAAGCACCTTGTGAATTGTGTTGTTATACCAAGCAAGAATCATCACATAAACCTGACAGATCTGTAAATTGTTAGCTTATTGAATTGTTAGTTGATATGGTTAACTGCCTTCCTCGAGAGTAAACTTAATGCCCCTTGAAATCTCCATAGAAGTAGAAGATCTATGATTATCGCCCAAAGATCCCAAATTTCTGTATTTGTTCTGCAAAGTTCAATAAAGTGTGTATGTGTGTCAAATTCTCAATAGGGGGGTACATGTCATTTTTGTTATTACAATAACGATAAAAAAAATAGTTTTCATTTGCGTTATTGCAATAACAAAAATGACAACTGAGAATAACAAAAATGACAATGGAGAATACCGAAAATGACAACTGAGAATTTCAATCACAGAAATGGAAACAAAAACAAAAACGTAATTATCGCTGTCGTTATTATTAGTGCTGTGGCAGTTGGGTTTTGGACAGAAAATGTAGAGAGGGGAGGAGGGAGAAGACATCTCGGAGTCTTAACAGGGTTGAACTCTTGAACTGTGCCTGTGTTAGGAGGGGCGAGCAGCTCAGCAGTATCTGATGGATGCATCGCTGGCCAATGAGCAGCGCAAGCAGGCCCCAGCTGTCTCATGGTACTCTGTAATTGCTCAATTCCCGCTGCCTCCCACAACCAATCAGAGGGGTTCTGGGGGAGGGCACGGCAACCTTTTATAATGGGAGGGCCAGGTTTGTTCTCTCCATGCTGTGTAAACATTATATATATATAATCTATACTACCTATCTATATATAATGTACAGGGGGGAGAAGGGCAGGGAAAGGGAGAAGGTAAAATGTTGGATATGAGTAAGGAAAGGTATTGGTGGTAATACAATGAGGGCTAGGGTGGATTTTTTGTCTGCAAGCACGACAGTTCTGTAAACGCAACCTGACAAGCAGAGTTTACACAGCATGGAGAGAACAAACCTGGCCCTCCCATTATAAAAGGTTGCCGTGCCCTCCCCCAGAACCCCTCTGATTGGTTGTGGGAGGCAGTGGGCATTGAGCAATTACAGAGTACCATGAGACAGCTGGGGCCTGCTTGCGCTGCTCATTGGCCAGCGATGCATCCATCAGATACTGCTGAGCTGCTCGCCCCTCCTAACACAGGCAGAGTTCAAGAGTTCAACCCTGTTAAGACTCCGAGATGTCTTCTCCCTCCTCCCCTCTCTACATTTTCTGTCCAAATATATATATATATATATATATATATATATATATATATATATATTATAGATATATAGATTAGATTAGAATAGCTATATAGAAAATTGATTAGATAATAGATAGTTTTCTTTTTCCCTTCCCCTGTCTCCCTTAGATTTAGATAGATATTAGTGGTGCACGGTAATCGATAACGATACCAATACAAAAAATAAAATCTTCATTTGGAACGGTACCAATATCGATATCGATAACAAATATTGATAATGAATATTGATAACAATATCGATAATGATAACAAAAACAAAAATGACATCGTTAATAACTACAACGAAAACAACATTTTTGAATAATGAAAACAAAAAACAAAAATG
Source organism: Sphenodon punctatus (assembly GCA_003113815.1). NCBI lineage: Eukaryota > Metazoa > Chordata > Lepidosauria > Sphenodontia > Sphenodontidae > Sphenodon > Sphenodon punctatus. The sequence goes on along the minus strand of QEPC01001041.1, from coordinate 809,604 downwards.
ACACGGGGGCCTGGTGCACACCTCTAATTCTCAAGAAGAAAGGGAAACACCATTGCAGCCTACCCACAGTGTGATGTACTTTCTATCTTGTAATCATTACTTTATATTTTCTTTAATAGTAAAATAAAATAAAAAGTTCAAAATTAAACACAGAATATGAATGAATCACTAACATACATTAGAAACTGGTATTTGGGTCCCTACTGGAAGCCCAGATGCATTTCTTTACAAAGATATGAATCCCTGGCCTGTTCAGAGTGCAGAACTGGTAAGCTAATCTTACATTTCCAGAGTAGACAGTAATTAATCTAGTTGATTTAATTCCCTTTGCCAATATGAAAAATCCCTAAATTTAAGGCTTAAAAACATCTCAGTTTTTGTAATCAGTGCCTCAGCAAGGGAACAATGTAATATGGTACAAAAATGGATCGGTCCCAGTGAGAACAATGTAAAACTGTATAAAACATATTCCAAGTATCCAATTACTAACACCACACTTGTACCAGGGTATCTCCAAAAAGGAAAATACTGCTACTGAAAATTATTTCCATCCTGCTTTCCTAAATTCTTAGAGAAATAAGTCTCACTTTATATTAAGGTTCCATTAATAAATAGTTATATAGTATTCATATATTATCAGTAAACGTTTTAATAAAAAGGCTGCCATCCTGAAACTTATTACTAGTTTGTACCCTGGACGCTTTACTTTGATACATCTGATTGACAAATATGTTAGGATCGGAAGGGGGGCTCTATTTCTGTCATTTGTAGATCTTAGGTCAGCCTTTGATCTTATAGATAGAAAACTTTTATGGACTAAATTATCTGCAACAAATATGGATAGGAGATTGATCTCTCTTGTACTTTGGGTGATTTTAGACATGCCGGCCTCCCTTGTTACCACGGTCCGGGATTCATTTAGGATCCCAGACAGGAATCAGTCCGGCCGTCCTTCAGACGTGCCGGCCTGATTCTGCTCAGGAATTGGGGAGGGGGTGGGGCTGTCCGGCATGATGTGTGGCCTCACAGTCGTGCCTCCCCCACTCTCCCCCAGCCACCTGCCTTCCTAGAGACAGGCGGGCGCAGCAGCTAATCCAGCCGCTGCTCCCGATCCCAGATCGTGGCCAGCACCATGCTCCAGACTCAGTGGAGTTAACAGACGTTACTCTCTGCTGTTTCCAGACCGTGGTCCAGCTAACCACTATTCCGGAGTTGAGGCCGGCCTCCCCTCCGGAATGGTGGTTATTCGGATTCCTGCCTGAGGTTCACTGGGGTGAACCTCTGGCGGAAACCCCTTTAGATGTTATGGGCCCTCCGCCACCACAGGGGATTGACTGTGGTAAAAGGGAGGCCCGTAATGTCTAAAATCACCCTTTGTCTCTATTCAAACACCTTGTTGTGAATACGACTCACTCTGAAAGGGCATTTATCAGATACTATACCCGCAACCAATGAGGTGAAATAGGGATATGTCCTGGCTCCATTTCTTTTCAACTTCTTTATAAACGGAATTGTCACGAAACTTGTCAGTGACCTATATTACCCTGTTGCAATACAAAACAGGTGGCTTTTGATTCTGCTTTATGCAGACAACCTGGCCCTTGTGTCTAATGCCAGATTGGGTCTGAAGAGACTCCTTGGAGCTCTGGGGATCTTTTGCAAGAACAACAATCTTAAAATTAACTACCAAAAAACTAAAGTCCTTGTAGTGGCCAAGAGCTTTCGAAAATTTAACTGGGTGCTTGATAACATTAGCCTTGAACAAGTCAAGTCTTATTGTTATTTGGGACTGACATTCTCTGCCACTGGTTCTTGGACAAAGCATGCAGAATTTACCAAATTAAAGATGGATCAATCCATTGGGGGGCTTCTTAAGTTCTGGAGAACGGATGAAGGCAAACATATCACCTGCCTTGAAACTATTGGATTTTAAGGTCAGTCCACAAGCCCCGCCCTACATGGTGCCGAAATTTGGGGACCTTTTCTTAGGAACAATCTGGAGTTCTTCCAAGATCGCTTTTTACGGGCGATCCTTTCTGTACCAAAGAGTACCCCGGCCTGCCTTGTGAGATTGGAAACAGGTGTTTTACCAGTTATGGTAAAACTTGATTTGGCTCAGGTTTCTTATCGACTGAGGGTGTGGGGTATGATGGAAGGTAGGTTACCCTATCTTTGTTTTACCAAATTCAATTCTCCTACCCTCTTGTCACAGTGGTACAGGAAACTAATCTCTCTTTTATGAATGACAGGACAATCCATGGAGGCAATCGCACTTCTGTCTAATACTAAGATAAAATCTTTGATTTCTAGACAGCTGGCAGATTTGGTGATTGCAGAGGACATGAGAAGGATTGCCAATTTAAAATCTGCTCCATTTTATCAACTCTTTAAAAAAGCTCCTGGGAGGGAACTGTACCTGATGGTCTTGGACAACTCGGTTCTGAGAAGAGCCTTAACTCTTCTCAGATTCGACCTTATTCCTTGAAGGGCGCTATCTGGAAGACAGAAAGGGCTCCCATATCCTCTCAGATTCTGCAATTGCACCTTGGTTCAAATTGAAGATTTGCTTCATTTACTCTTTTACTGCCCGTACACTGACAAGTATCAGCAGAAATTTTTGTTTCCTGTGCTAAAGAATACATTTTATTATTCACTCGAACAACTATTAACTTTTCTGGCCTCATCTAGATGTTGCTTTTATTAAAAATCTTGCCAATATTGCTTTGACCTTGATCAAAAGGAATAAAAATGCTTTGCAAGGGTAAGGGTTGATTCTGTCGATGGTGACTTCCCGCCGTCCATTCTGCTTAATCAGTTCTTAGTTTATTTTACTTGTGCTTTACTTGATTTGTTTAATTATGTCACTATGGTTTGTTCTTTTGTTTCTATGTCAGTTTGGTAAAGTTACTGTGAATTGGCTGCTATTCATTGTTATAATTGTCTTGTGATCTCTTGTAATCTACATATATGGATTTTCTAAGTTTTTTCTTTTGTATTCCTTTAGTCTCGACCTATGGTCATGACTCAGCAAATTTATTATTATTATTATTATTATTATTATTAGTAGTAGTAGTAGTAGTAGTAGTAGTAATAGTAGTAGTAGTAGTAGTTTGTAAGCCTCATTAAATTAGGAGCTCATAAGTAATTTCAGGATTGCAATGTAGACAATGAGTGGTTCAGGATTTTTAATAGGTTGTTTATAACCATCTATAATATCTTTTACTGATGTGCTTATAAATAACACATGGTACATATGCCTGTAGTATGTGTATAATAGTCCTTGATCATTTATTAACCATTAATAGTCCTTGATCATTTATTAACCATTATAGATTCTACAGTTGCAACCTTAATTTAAAATGGAACCGAGAAATCCATAAGATACCCAGAAAGCTTGCCAAAATTGCAGAAATGGATCTCAGTGATGCTTTTGATTTTGTGCAATATATATGACCCATGTCAACGAACTGCTGCCAGCTTCATCACATGTAGAACTGCTTCTAACCACAAAGTGTCTACAGTGTGTAGATGATCTGCTTATATGTTGTCCTTGCTCCGAAGATCCTGACACATTATGTTTTATTCTTGTCAATTACCTTTTGGTATTTTCTTGTTCCATCCTGAATCTATCCCACAATGAGTTCTATAATTGGATTTCTGTTAGTTCCTTCCCTTTCTTTCCTTATTCTAAAGTCATTAACCTTAGCCACCAGTACTGAGTCTCATAAAAAGAAGCTATTTGAAAGCCTACTGTCTAGTAAAAGTGGAATGTTCACTTATAACTCTTTACCAGAGATAAACAATATGGATGTGAAAATAGAACCTGGGCTTGAGTAAGGTAATCAAAGCATAGGACATAGGAGTAGCTCCTAATAAGGAGAGTTCTACAGCATCGGGTACTACTGAGTAACAGAATTTTTATAAATAAAGAATGTTAGTCTAAGTTATACAGAAAACAGGTCATTTTAATGAATTTAAATGAATTGCAGGTGTCATTTACAGGCATGATTCTCAGATAGCTCACTGACTCACCACCAGAATTACCTCTGTTGGAGAACAGTTCTGTGGGAGGGGTACTGGCCTGGACTAACAGAGTGAGTGGTACAAATTAAGCCCTTGAAATGAGCAATATCAGTGAATGCTGTTTCTGTCAGAAACAGTTCATTCACCTTCATTCACACGATGAAGAAACTTACCAGGATTTTTGCTATTTTTTGCTAATTGCTCACATGAAATGAGCTGCTACCAACTATGCTTAGGAGCTTATTCTTTATATACTGGGTAGCGATGCAAAGGTGCTGGAAACTGATGTAAAAGTGCCGGAAATTGATGCAAAAGGACAGTGTCGAAAAGATTTGAAAAATCCCAGAAAGTCCCCAAAAGTGACAGAAATGAAAGATAAATGCCAGCACCAAACTCACAATGGTGGAAGCACAGAATTGCTGACCAGTGGGGAAATACTGAAATATGTTTTCAAGGGCTCCCAAAAGGTAGGTATTTCCAAATGGAAAGGGAACAGTTGTTCTTGTCTCAGTCCTAGTCCTAGTAGATCACCTGAGGTGAATGTCTGGAACAAGGGGATCACATTCACCGTACATTTGGCCACCCCATGGACCCAGGCCAACCACTATGGTGGCTGGCATCTTGCCCTAAGGTGACTGGAGAGGAAGCTGCTCCTCATTAAAGAGAAGTGTTTTTTCTGCTAACTTGCCCAAGGTTGAGTATAAATACAGTTGACTCAGCTGGTTTCTCAAGAATGCAGGGAAAGAGAAAGGGATGCTCTCACACTTTCGATCTGAAACGAGAAAACTCAGTAAGTCCTGTTTTCATTGGAATCAGGGTCTTTGCCTCCTTTTGCATGATGTGGAAACTTACTGGCTTTCACTCTGTTTTTTCAGTTTTCTATTATTTTTCACAACTTGAATATGGCTTCTACATGGCCAGTCCTAAACCCTGTGTGTGCTCTGTGCACACCCCCAAGAGCTCTGGAGATGCAAATGTGCCAGCTAAGTGCCAGGGAAGTGCTGAAAGTGCTGTACAACTGCTATAAAACTGTCATAAAATTCCTGAAAGTGATGAAAAAGTCCTGGAAAGTAACAGAAGGACCCTAAAAGTAATTAAAAGACCAGGAAAGTGACAAAAAGTCCCCCCAAATATTGAAAAGATCTAGAAAGTGACAAAAGTGACAGGGGAATGGAAAAAGCATGGAATCATTGGAAACTATGAAGTACTGACAGACACTCCCAAAAGGTTGGTATTTCCATGAGGAATGGGAACACTTGCTCTCATCTCAGCCCTATCCCACTCCTCCTAACCTAAAGCAACCACTAATGCTTTAGGTTAGGAGTGGACGCACTCATATAGTTAAAGTACCTACTGCTGTTGTTCAGCATGGCTTGTGAATATTAGTAGGGTAGAATGGTAGGTTATTTCATGAAAACTATTGCTCAGGAGAGTCCCGTGTTGTAGACGTCTCTTTACTTTTCTTCCTCAGACTGTATGGAGTGGAGGTAAAGAAGAGAGATGATTTATCAGGAAGTAGCCCATGCAGGCATCCTGGCTGCAATCCTGAAACCACTTATGAGTAGCTCCAATGAAGATCTCAGTGGGACTGCTCAAACATAAGTGGTACCAAGATTGCAGCTTCTGTGTATAGCTTTGGGGGGCCTAGCTCAAGTGGTAAGAGAACGTGCTTTACATGTATAAGGTCCTAGCTTCTATCCCTGGCATCTTCACTTCAGGATCCCTGGCAGCACCCCTGGTGTAGGCCTCTGCTGGGGCCTGGAGGGGTCTTAGGTAGCACACTGGGATAGCCTCTGCTGGAGACCTTGAAAGAGCCAGAATTGGACCCGAATTTGAACCCCCTGCTGCCGTGTCAGGTTGTGACAATACTGGGCTAAAATAGACCATTCGTCTGACTCAGTTAGGCAGTTTAGTTTAGTTTAGAAATCAGAATCAAGTTGTGTGGCTAAATAATAGCCATTCTCACACCCCAAATAGCAGCAACAGGGTCCCTTGCTGTGCCCCACAACAAAATATGGGGCAGGATCCAAAGACTCTCCTGAAAGTGTGTCCTGGCCGTGGTGTAGTTGGGCAGATGGAAGACCACACTTGCAATTATTTCCCTGGCCAGGGTTGCTAGACAGTCATGCCTGATGGGTGCGAAAAGCACTGAAGCCAGTTGGAGCTCTGCCTGGGGAGGGGCAGAACTCCAAATTGCTGCTGGCTCCTGCATCATTCCCAGGCAGGAGCGCAGATGAACAGCAGCGACTGTGTGCCCAAGAGGGGCATCAAGAGTGGCCTACCTGATGTGGTGAGGTGTGACCCCCACCACCACCACCTACGGTTACTGGCAGTCGGATGCATCTGGCCCTGCAGGAGTAGCAGAGAAGGAGGTTCAGCCCAGCACCAGACCATGACAAGTGTCAGCCCTCGGGGCAGGATCCCCTGACCTCATGAGCCTGGACAAGTGCCCCCTCTCTCAGCCTCATTGACTGCTCCCCCCGCCTGGCTATGTGAAGGCCTTGGAAGGCTGGGAGTGGGAGGGTGAGGCCCTGAATTGCCGGTCAGCTGGCAGACCCACCGGCCCCAGAGCTGCTAGTTGCCTCAGGCCCAGGTGGAGCCCTGGCACCTGCCATGGCCTCTGGGAGTGATCCTTGGGCTTAAGCCCCCCAAGGATTGCTCCAGGTCAATCTACTGGGTTCCCTGGCTCAAGCATAGGATGGTGCTGTAATGGCAATGTCCCTGCAAGACAGGCTGGCAGGCTGTGAGGTCCTGCTGCATGGCTGTGGGGCAGGCCTCCCTGTGCTGCTGCCTCTTCCAATCCCATTCCCCAATCCCACCGCAACCAGCAGATATCCTGGGGCCACTGCCTGCCCCTCTGCTGTGAAGGGTGTGCATGCAGGGTGGTGCCACCAGCCAGGTTTATTGATGAGCCCTCTGTGCCAAGGCACCAGAGAGCAGATCCCCAGGCACATTGGTCTCTCCAGGATGATGAGGGAGTTGGCATGCCTCCCCCCAGGCGGTGCTCCCCCCCCCATGAAGCCAAAGTTGCCTCATGGGCAACAGGGGGAGAAACTGGATGCCTGGCCCAAACCCCTTCCCCCAGCGGGGGGTGGGGGGCTTGTGGGGAGTACCCCTGACTCCAGTGGGCCTCCCAGCAGAAGGAGCAGGATTGGGGGAAACACCCCCACCCTTTGTTCCCTAATTATAGGTTGGAGCAACCTCATCTGGAGCACGGTGAACCACAGGGGCCCCAAGGGCAGGAGGGAAATGAGATGCTTCAGAGGATTGAAGCCCTAGAGCAGGCGATCCAAGCAATGATTGACCAGAGCACAAACTATGTGCACACACCCAAGACCCAGCTGTGGTGGTGGGCATGCAAGGTATGGGTGGGGTAACTCCCTTCTTTGAGTTGGCACAAGGGACTGTTGTGTGGGCTCCACAGGCGACATCAGCCAGTGTTCTGTTCTGGGTGAGTGGTACCCTGTGGCGGTAAGCCAGAGGATAGACTAGTACCAGCCCCTGTGGCATGGGCTGCGGGGGGGTAGGGGAAGGACAGTCAGTGTCTGCTGGCAGGGCATCCACCCAGTTCCTGTCGTGGAATGGAGCATGGGTACCAGCGGCCCACCCTCCAGCCCAAATTCAAGGGACGATGGGCCCCCTGGAATCCCTGTCGCAAGCAGTGCAGACACTCCAGGTGTGTACTAGGCCTGAAGCAGCAGCATTGTTTGCCATTTTACTTTGGGCTGCTGCTTTTTTGGTTTCTCTTCTACTGGGCCTATAGCAACAAATGGCAATTTACGATATTTCACAGCAATTCACAGCAGTTTTCAAAAATTTACGGTAGTTTACCGCCTCCCAGGGGACAAGTTGGCCACCTTGCACACTAAGATTGCAGAGTGCCTCACGATCTGCAAAGTCACCATTTGACAGCTCCAGTCTCTTATTGGGAACCTCAATTTTGTATGCTGGGTGGTTGCCCTTGGTAGGTCCTTCTTGTCTCACCTCTACATGAAGCTGATGGGTAGCCCTCAGCCTCACCACCACATGAGAGTCACAAGGGACATGAGGGGTGATTTGGGGGACCTGGGCCACCTTCCTGGCTGATTTTAATGGGGTTAGCATCTGGAGGGAATGGCTCCTGGTGGAGGCGGTACTCTAGTCCACTCTGATGCAGCTGACAAACTGGGTTTTGGGGTGTTCTTCCAAGACAGATGGTGTGTGGCCCCCTGAGTGGGTTGAATCCAGGGTGATCAGAAACCGCACGTTCCTGGAACTATTTCCCTTTGTGCTGACGTTTCACCTTTGGCCGGCAGAGTTCGCCAACCACGTTGTTCTCTTTTGGTGTGACAATCAGGTGTTGGTCCACATCATTAATTCCCTATCCTCCAGGTCACCCAGGGTCATGGGACTAGTTAGGGCATTTGTGCTGACTGTCTGTGTCATAACATATTATTCCAGGCAAAGAACATGCCAGGTGTAGATAACAGTGTGGCCAATTGTCTTTCTTCCAGATGGAGCAGTTCCATTCATTTTCACCTGGACCCATGCTGAACCCAGACCTCTTGCCACCATTGGCATGGACCCTTGGATTTTAGAACTGTACAGCACCATTCAGGGATCCCTGGCAGCACGAACCAGGGCTGCATATGGAAGGGTATTCAGTGAATTTCAGGGCTTTCATTCTCTTCAGAGTTGGAACCTAGGTTTCCCCATCCCCGAGGCCCAGATACTCCAGTTTACTCTGGACTTGAGGAGGCACGAGATGGCTGTTGGGGATGATAGCTAGTAAACTGGCAGCATTGAGGTTTATGAGGCCAGTCCCCCCCTCCCCCCGCTTTGGGGCTTCTTTGCCAAATGATTGATGGAAGGCTGGGCTAGGGAGTGCAATGAACCCCCAGATAGCCAGATCCCCATTCCTCCCCCTCCCCCCCCATTATTATCAGAGATGTGCAAGTCTTTTCCCCAGGTTTGTGTAGATAGTTTTGAAGTTTGGTTGCATTCAGGGTGAGTGATCTGGTTGGTGAGTCAGCTAGGGACACTATGGCCAAGGTCTTGGACATAGAGGATATTAGCATCAGCCAGCAGACTGTAGCCATCTGCCTGAAACACCTAAGGCTGACCAGAAAGGCAGGGGACACACAGTGCGGTTGTCAAGGGCAGGCTCTCCTGAGTTGTGCCTGGTCAGGTGCTAAGCGAATACCAGGTGACCTGGCCCGTCCTCCCGGGTACCCTTTTTCCTGATGAGGTATCAATTCACTGCTGTAATGCGGGCCATGCTGGATTGCCTGCATCTCCTCCCAGAGCAATTTGGGTTCCATTCCTTCAGGATCATGGTCACCAGTTTTGCGGCTGCTTCAGACTTGCCGGAGCAGGACATAGACCGATGACACTCCTGGACTTACTCTTATGTCCGGGTGGCCTTACCTCCTTCCCACTACTAACTGGTCTGTCTATTTTCTCAGGTCATTCCCCCCACCACAGACAGCGGGTGTGGACCACAGCCTGGTCTGCTGAGCCAACAAGGCATCTGGGAACATGCATTGGGGTACCCAGCTGGGGCTGTTGGCACAAGCTGAGATCTACTGGAAAAGCTGTGGACTGGAGGCATGAGGTGGCATCAATTGCTCCCCATGTTGCAGGTACGAGTAAGGGGTCTCCAGCCAGGACTAGGGATGGGTGAACATGGTTCGGACGTTTGGAGTTCGGCCCAAACTTGGCCTGTTCGGACGACCGAACGGGAACCCGAACCCGAACATACCAAACAGAACCAAACACCGAACGCCAAAATGGCTGAACAGTTCGGTCAGTTCGGATCACATTTGGGTGAGTTCGGGTGGCAAAAAAAGGTTCACTGTAAGGTGACAGGGAGGGGTAGTACTAGTCACTGAGGAGTAGACTTCCAGGCACCAGGGGTGTAGAGGCTTGCAAGAAATGAAACTATCTACCTCCCCCCTTCGCAACACCTTCTGAGCTAGTCACCGTTCCTGAACAGAAGGCATTAAGTAGGATTATTAGATTGCTTTAAGTTTCATTTCAGTTTTGTACTGAAATGAAACTTAAACCTTAAACTGAAACCTTGTGTTTGTGATTCCCCCCACATCCCATATAGAGAGAGATAGAGAGATATAGATATAGAGAGATAGATAGATAGATTAGGGATAGTAGTTGTAGGAGCTAGCTTAACGATAGAGATAGCGTTAGTGATTTAGTTTTAGTGTTTGTAGGAGTAGGCCTGTGTACTTATTAGATAATCCGTTTAGTTCATAGCATTTAGAATAGTTAATAGCAGTTAGATTTAGTGTAGAAATATATAATATTAGATAAAAAAATAAAATAAAAAAAACCCATATAAAAACAAAAAAACCAAATAAAAACCAAAAGAAAACCATATAAAATCGAATAAAAAACCAATAAACCATATAAAAAACAAAAAACCACCCATAACATTTCCCGAACGGCCGAACCGAATGGCTGAACCCGAACCCGGCAAACTAACTGAATGGCCGAACTGAACGGCCGAACCGAATGCAGCCAAACCGAACGGATGAACTGAATGGACGAATCGAACGCAGACGAACTGAACGGCCGAACCCGAACTGTGATCTGTTCGCCCATCCCTAGCCAGGACTTAGAGTACTACAGTTGGGGGAGAAAGATTTGGTACTCCTGATAGGGATCTAACTTATTAAAAGCATAAAACGTGACATATGATAAATTAAGCAGCTGTTCCCAGTCGCAGTGATAGTGTAGACCAAATTAGTTGAAAGGATGACCTGGGGAAAGACAGTTTCACCTCGGAAAATAGACAGGACTAGGAAAACAATTAATAGGGAAATAGCTGAGAGGGCTTGGGGGAGAGACCATCATGCCATCTCTCACAGGAAGCCTGAGCTTTTCCTCAAAGATGGGGTTCACCTGTCCCCAGCGGGTAACAACTGTTACCTACTCACTCTAAAGGACATGCTGACAGATGTTTTAAGTCAAGGAGAGGTTAGGTGGGGGTCAGGCTCATCTGGCTATTACCGGCAGCCCCTTAGTGGCATGGGTTCAGTATGCATAGATTAAAATAAAAGTTAAAAGGTGAGACATCTTCATAAGAGATGGGGAGGCAACAACTGCTGCAAAATCAGGGTACGGCAAGTGGCATGGTAGCCTTCCTGGGTCGGGTGACCACAAGGGTAATAGGGACAGGTAAGATCCCAAGCCTGCAGGCACCCTTGTCCTTCCTCCGGTCCGGAAGGACCTTGTCCTCCTCCCCACAGTCTGTCTCAGGAGAGGGGGAGATGTTGTTTGATTAATAGGGAATTGGTACCTGAGGGTATATTGTGCCAACCCGAGGTTAAGTCATGTTCATGTTAGTTGAGGTACTGGACCCAACCCACCTATCTTAATCAGGAATTAATCTGTAATTCAAATAAATATTGTGGTCATTTAAATCCAGTTGATGTTTCCTGTCTCATTTGGGGTGTGCCGGCAAAATGTGTGGTATATATAGGCTCCCTAATTTCATTGTTTTCCAGAGCAGCAGTTATTCACATGCCTGTTCTGGGTAGCACTTGACTTTTTGATCAATATTTTTTCTTCATGTTTTACCTGTACTGAGCTTTTTAAGAACTGGAGTTTGTGACATATTTTCCTTGTTCAAGCAGGCAATAAATCCTCCCAGAATCATCTAAAAGCTGTCTTCACATCAAAGCCAGACGTATTCTGAAACAAAGCTTTTTCCACTTGCTCAAATCATGCTAATGCTCTCTTGTTAGAATAAAATCATGCTCTTTAACTGATTCTTCAAACAATTCTTTACACCTAGATTTTCTTTGACCGGGGTCTTTTTTTGACAATATATTTGTTGCTGACTCCAGTACGAAGACTTATATTTTAAAAAGCATGTAAAATAGTACAGAACTCCAACTCACCCCGCTGAATGCATGACACTTAGGGAACATGCCATCAACACTCAAAAAATAAACATTAACAAAACTTTACAGCTGCTCTTTACTATAATGAGGTAACACATGTGCTGCTATAAGGCCTCAAAATGGTATTAAAATGTATCTGATGCTCCACTGATTTTGACAGCATTGCAAAACAATTGAAAGTCTAATAGGCAATGATGTTATTCCACAACTCCCCATCCTCAAAGACATGAGGGTGGCAGGAGGAAGAGGACTTGGGAGTGGGTAGGAAAAAATTGAAAAGACGTAAAGGGAGAGAGAAACACCGACCAGAGGTAAATGGAGTGAGGAAGAAGAAATGGGTAAGATTGGGAAAGATGCAGTTGGGAGCTAGAGTTAGGAAAAGGGAATGAGGGGGATAACTAATGATGGGAAAATGTAGCTCTTTGTACATCTTCCTGGAATAAATCCAGTATACTTCATTACTTCCCTACGTCATCCAAGGTCACCTTTATGACTGTAAGGCACTATGACTTTTGGAATGCATCAGAGGCAACACAGTATTCAGTTTCTCCTTTAAACTGAGTAGATAAATCTTTCCCATAGACTGTAGATTAATAGAACCAAACAAACATTGAATATCATTTCATATGAGCACAAGTCTGAATGTTATTGTCTGCTGCATTATCCTAATATGCAACGTCAGCAGCTCCAAGAGTGCACACAACTGACACCACATGACACTAATTGGCTGTCCAGACTCAATATCAGCAGTCTCATTTCACAAACAAGGAACTCTGGCTGAGAGAACGTTTTTTGTCCAAGGCCACCCCAAAGAGGTTGGGGTGTGTGTGTTGTTTTCGTTATTACAATAACGATAATGAAAATTGTCATTTTCGTTTTCGTTATTGCAATAACGAAAACAACAACCGAGAATAACGACAACGATAATGAAAACAGCAACCGAGAATACCAAAAATGACAACCAAGAATACCGATAACAGTATTGATAATGGTATTGATACCAGTATCGATATTGATACCAATAATATCAATATCGATATAAAAAACGATACCAAAAATGATACAATTTTTTTTACCAAAAATGAGAAAAAAAACAATAACAAGAAACAAAAATGACAATCTCGTTATCATTGTCGTTATTATTAGTGCTGTGGCAGTTGAGTTTTGAAGGGGAAATGTGGGGAGGGGAGGAGGGAGCAGACATCTCAGTCTTAACAGGATTGAACTCTTGAACTGTGCCTGTGTTGGGAGGGGTGAGCAACTCAGCAATATCTGATGGATGTATCCCTGGCAAATGAGCAGCACAAGCAGGCCCCAGCAGTTTCATGGGACTCTATGATTGCTCAATGCCTGCTGCCTCCCACAACCAATCAGAAGGGTTCTGGGGGAGGGCACTGCAACCCTTTATAATGGGAGGGCCAGGGTTTTTCTCTCTGTTGTGTGAGAGCTCTGCTTGTCAGGTTGCGTTTACAGAACTGTGGTGCTTGCACATAAAAAATCCTCCCTAGTCCACATTGTATTATTTATTTATTTATTTATTTATTTATTAGGTATTCCCACTAATACCTTTCCTTCCTCATATCCTACATTTTACCTTCTCCCTTTCCCTGCCCTCTCCCCCCATGTACATTATATAGAGAGAGGTAGTATAGATTATATATATTATAGACATATAGATTAAAATATTTATATAAATAATTGATTAGATAATAGTTTTTCTTTCCCCTTCCCCTTGCCTTCTTAGATTTAGATAAATATTAGTTATGCACAGGAATCAATAATGATACTGATACCAAAAATAAAATCTTTGTTTGAAATGGTACCGATAACAATAACGATATCAATAACGATAACAAATATCGATACCAATAATGAAAACGATATAAAAATGATACCAACATGATAGCAAAAAACAACAATGACAATGAAAATGACAGTCGTTAATAACGCTAACAAAAATGACATTTTTGAATAACGAAAATGAAAACAAAAAGCGAAAACAACATGGGGACCTGGTGCACATGCCTAGGAGAAGCTGAAATTTGAAAGTAAGACTCCCAGCTCCAATGCCATCATGCTATCTATTAGACCACTCCTACCGTCATGATGAGGATGAATATTTAAACCTTAATTTCAATTGTATTTATTCCACTATTGCAGGAAATGTTTACCGAAACACTTTATTGATGTTAAGTAAATAGTAAAGATTGTGCACAGAAAGTGATCAATGACACCCATAATTTGAGTTTGCAATGAAAACCCTATTCTAAAAAACATGTTCCTCAGATCAGGAAATAGAAAATTACCAAGTGACCTAAGTATCTAGTCAATGGGTATTTTCAGACGTTACGAGATCACGGTGAACCACGGTGAATACCCACCTGTGGTCACCGTGTCCCAAACATCTGTTTGGCAGCCGCCAGATGTTCGCCACGGTCAATACCCGCAAGGGGTCAATTTGAACCACGCTTCCCGGGCTAGCCGGGGGAATGTCCCGGGAAGCGTGGTCAAAAAGATCCCCAGCAGGGACCAAAAAAAGGTAACATCTGGACGGTTGCCATGGCCCGGGATCCCCGGCGGGATCCCAGGCCATGGCGCTTCCGGCCCGACGCGGCGGCCGCAGTGGCCCCGCCGCCCGCCCGTCTCCTCGGAGGGCGGGCGGCGGGGTGCGTGGAGGGGCGGGGCCGTGCGGCTGCACGTTGCACCGTGTGGCCCCGCCCCCTCCCACATTCCCTGCCGGGATCTCCCCGGCACGTCTGCTATGGCGTTACGGGATGATCCCGGGGGGGGAATGATTTCTGTGATTTCGGAACGGGGCCAAAGGGCCCCGTAACATCTGAAATCACCCAATGTTAGCCAATACTGGGCAAATTCAGAATACTGAATTCTTCCAACAAATTAAATGTAAATAGTCTAGAATCCAAGATTTATTCACGGAACTTATTCAGATGGGAAATACATTTAAGAAAATAGTAAGCTATTTGCAGACAGATTTTGAACATATAAAATTGACTGGGCTGCATAGTTCTATAGAAAATTTAAATATCATTGACAACTCTGAATGCAAAAAAGAAAAACACATGGTAGAGCATGCTTGGCAGATCTGATCTACTTCTTTGTTAATGAGCTGCTTAAAATTGCAAAGTGCTTCTTGTAAACAGCAAAGAAGAGAAGCATGTGAAGTTTTAAAACTGAAATTTAAGGTAATGAATATCTGTCTTTTTGGTACCTAAAATAATGCACTACATCTAATAAGTATACAAAGAATGTTGTCTCACCAATTCAGGTGTGGTAGGGTTTGTTGCCACTTCTGTGGGGACTGATTGATGGCAGCAGAGATCCATGGGAAGTTAATAACAGGGGGAAGGGGTTTCAAGACTGAGCAGTCTGTGAGTAGTGGCATTGCATTTTTCCTTTTCTGGTCCTTGGTGTCCATAATGTCAGTGCCTTGTAGGATAAGGGCTGGAAGTAAGTGACTGAAGCCAGATAATAAAAACCTGCTCTAAAATGTTTCCCCCAGATTTTTTTTATTGTGTTGTAAAGATTAGACCACAAGATGCCTTGGCAAATGATTCACAAATGATCCATGAGAACAAGGAGGCAAACCAAGGTTCAGCAATCGAGTTATCTTCCTCATGCACATTGCATGTAACTGATTCTTGGTTTCTCACTTTTCTTGGTGAGAATCAGGGTTCTCAGCTTCTTCTTCCAAATGAGAACGAGCCAAGAAACTGTCTGGATTCTTGCCAAGAAGAGCGAGGATCTCAAGACATCCCTCCCCCAGAATTTAGAAAACGGGGGGAGGGGGGCTTTTGCAGGCCTTTCTCCTTTCCCTCTCCCATTATGTACTCAGGTGGCTGCTTCAGATGCTGGGTCTCTCACTCCTCTGCTCCTGTGGGGGAACAGGGTACACAAGGAGGAGAAAAAAATAATTTTAAAAATCACCATTCTGTCCATGCACGTGTAGCCCTTTTCAAAAATGGCGCTGGCACTGTCAGCACCATTTTGGGAAAGGGCAGTTGTTCTGTACATGCACAACAGCACTGCAGATACACAAAATGGCTGCCTTTTTCCAAAATGGTGCCGATGCCATTTTGGAAAAGGGATGAGCATATGCAAAACAGTCCCAGTGGCCATTTTGCACACGTGTAGTGAATTTGTTTATTTATTTATTTTTCATTTATTTTTTGGCGATATGTGTCGCAAGATCTCATACCAGGACCTATGGTAATCGAGATTTCTTGGGAGAACAAAAGGGCTTCTCTATTCAGCCACTTGTAATATGAGAAGGGATGCTCCCTTCATTTAGTCAACCTGCCTTACTGAGAGACATGGGACAGCCTTGCCTCACCCTGTTATTAGTTTCAATTGCTGGCCCAATTATTAGTGCAGCAGTGGCAGCACCCGAGGCAAAATTCAAAGCCAGGATCAAAACCCTTTAGTTTAGTAGAGTTAAAGGTCTTACAAATATACCCATACTCCAAAAAACATGGAAATTGTAAGTTAAGGTTCCCACCTTAACTTAGCGCCATATAAGCAGTAAAGACATTGGACAGACTTACACATTGGGTGTTCTCACATTGACACCAGTCATGCCTCTGCCCCGCTGCACCCAACCTCACCTCCAATTAATAGCAGCCCACCGGATGTGCAGGTGGAGCAGAGTTGGGGCAGGCTGTCCCTGCTCCAGGACAGCCCCACTGGCTGTGCTACAGAACATGGAGGAGCACCACCAGAAGAGCAGGCTGCCTAAACTTGGGGCACCGGCCAGAGGCAAGGGGTGATTTCAGACGTTACATGGTCCCGATTCACCACAGTGGATTCCTGGCGGGGATGAACCGAACAACCACCCCCCGTGGTCAAAAAAAGCCCCGAACAGACGTGACGGGACTGGGACCACGGCAGGGAATCGGACTGGCTGATCACGGGTCAGGGTAGTGCAACAGACGTGATGCCGATTCCTGTCCGTGGTCAAAACACCCAGAAGGCGCCGAGTCAGCCTGCCCCAGCTGTTGCTGCTGGTGCTGCTGTCCCTCCACCACCTCCAGGTGCAGCACGACCGCCTCCTTCCCCGCCTGCGCCTCTACTGCTGCCTTCTCCACCTCCTCCTCCTCCTTTGCACTCTCGCCCTCCACTCGCCTCTCCCTTCAGCCTCATTCCATTCCACCCCATCCCCCTGCTGTTGTGTGCCCCTTAAATCTCCCTCCACTGCTTGTGTTGTTGCTCGTTGCCTGGCAGCAACGCTGCATGCTTTGTCCCTGGCTGGGAATCATTTCCTTTGATTCCGGCCGGTGGTTGCCAGCCAGATGTTACTTTTTGTTGGTTCCCATTGGGAATCTCTTTGACCATGCTTTTGGAAATGGTCCAGCGGGGAGTTCCGGAAGCATGGTTGCTTTTGACCTCATGTGGGTATTGACTGTGGTGAACATCTGGTGGCTGCTGAACAGACATTCAGAGCGCCTTGGCCCCGCCGTGGGATTGACCGTGGTTCACTGTGGTTGAGTGTGATCTCATAACATCTGAAAATACCCACGGCTGCTGTTCATCTGCTTGGCAGACAGATGCTATAGCCCTGCTCTTGCCTAGGGAGCCTGTAACTCTATGATGTGGGGGGGGCACCACATGGGTGGCATGTGGGCCGTGGCAGCTGCTGGGTCATTCAAACCCAACCCAGGCCAGGTTACAATTGGGCAGATGCAGGGGTGCATGCCAAGACCTACTCTGGGGGTGAGCACCCCAGAATCCATGTGAAAACGTTCAGCGGAGCTTTTTCGGGTGGTGCAGGGGCTGCTCAGTTCAGCCTTTCTCCGCCTGGAACTGGAATTTTCCAGTGCCCTCTGTGACATGTTTGCTAACTTTTTCGCACATAAAATCACTCAGATTCACCATGATCTTGATGCCACATTAATGACAGTGGATGAATCAGAGGTAAAGGAAGCCCTGCCTTGTCAGTGATTGTGGGATCAGTTTCAGTCGGTGTTGCCCGCTGATGCAGCGGATGCTCTTGGAACAGTCTGGGCCACCTGTTGTGAATTAGGTCTGTGCTCATCCTGGCTGGTGAAGGCCAGCTGGGAGACATTAGGGCCGTTGCTGGTGGGGGTGATCAATACCTCACTTAGGACGGGAAGGGTCGGTCCATCTTATAGAGGTGGTGGTATGGCCTCTGCTCAAAAAGCCATCTTTCAGTGGATTCCCTGGCCAGCTATTGGCCAGTCTCTAACCTTCCCTTTTTAGGGAAGGTTATTGAATAGGTGGTGGCCTGGTGGTTACAGGAGCACCTGGACCGGATTGGTTTTCTTGATCCCTCGCAGTCTGGTTTTTACTCTGGGTTTGGCACCGAGACTGCACTTTTGGCCTTGGTCGATGACCTGTGCCGTGAATTTGATCAGGGCAGATCCACAATTTTGATTTTACTGGATCTGTCAGCGGCGTTTGATGCCATTGATCACAAGTTGTTGGTGGCGAGACTGCAGGACTGGGACAGGGGGAATGGAGCTGTTCTTGAATGGTTTCGCTCATTTCTGGCAGGGAGAATGCAGTGGGTGGTTCTCGGGGAATGAACATCATATCCATGGAATCTTACGTGTGGAATCCCGCAGGATTCTATTCTGCCCCCTGTTTTGTTCAACGTGTATATGCAATAGGGGTGGGAAACCGGTAGAATCCGGTATCCGATAATGCCGGTATCAGGTGTACCGGCATTATCGGATTCGGCCCGGTAATCCGGACCCGGTACCGGATTTCGGGGTACCGGTTTTTTTACATTGCAGCCATTTAAAAATGGCTGCAATGTAAAAAAAATTAAAGCCCCAGCAAAAAAGTTTAAAAAAAAAAAACCCTCCCCGAGTCCAGGCTGCGCGGGTGGAAGGGGGGACACCCCCCACC
>QEPC01001041.1:765107-790225 GCA_003113815.1 Sphenodon punctatus | reverse complement strand
GGGAGGGGGAGGAATTTATTCCATTGGTTTCAATGGGGACACAGTGCCCCATTGAAACCAATGGAATAAATCCGGTACCGGTATACCGGATTTAATCCGGGAATCCGGTTTTCGTGGAACCGGTAACCGGTAAATCCGGTAGCCGGTAATGGGCCCGGGGTCCCACCACTAATATGCAATCTTTGAGTGAGATCATGAGAGGTTTTGGTGCGCAATGTCATCAATACACCGATGATACGCAGCTCTACCTCTCATTTTTGAGTGATCCTGGTCCGGCAGTCTCGGTGATTACCTGGTGCTTGGCAGCTGTGGGGGACTGGATGCGGGCGAGTAGCCTGAAACGGAATCCTGACAAGACAGACATGATGTTGGTGGGGAGGGCTGAGGGGGTGGTGACTCCTGTCATTGTCAGGGTCTGCTCCCCTTTGGCCACTCAGGTTCATAGTCTGGGGGTGCTCCTTGACCTACAGCTTCACCTGAATTGCCAGGTGGAGGCTGTGGCGAAGGGAGCATTTCGCGAATTACATCTGGTGTGATGGCTGCGGCCGTATGTGTCAGACTTGGATCTGGCCACCATCATCCATGCTTTTGTTACCTCTCAACTGGATTACTGCAATACAGTCTATGTGGGGCTGCCCTTGACGATGGTCCGGAGGTTTCAGCTAGTGCAGAATGCGGCGGCCCATCTCCTGACAGGGACGGGCTGCTATGAGCACATTACACCTGTGCTCCGTGCTCTGCACTGGCTGCCTATTATCTTCTGGGCCCAATTCAAGGTGCTGGTTATGACCTACAAATCCCTAAATGGCTTGGGTCCTGGTTACCTACGAGATTGCCTCAGACCCCGGGTTCCTTCACGGCCCTTGCGGTCGGCCAGGGATGCCCAGCTTGAAGTCCCCTGGGTATGCTAGGTGGCAACGTTACAAAGGGCGTTCTTGGTGGCTGCACCTCAGCTGTGGAATTCCCTCCCATCGGAAGCCCATGTATCCCCAGACCTCCCCTCTTTCCATAGATGCTATAAAACCTGGCTGTTCCGCCGGGCCTTCGGGGAGGGTAGGTGAGGTGGGAGGGTTTTATTGTTTTATTGCCTGGAAGCTGTGTCCATTTTATATTTTAAATGGTATTTTAATTGTTTTTTCATTTTTAAGTTGATTTTATTGTTATGAGTATGTGTGATGTACGCCACCCTGAGCTGCCATTGTGCAGGAGGGAACGGGTTAAAAATATTCATATAAATAAATATAAATAAATATAAAACATTCTTTGTGCTTGTTTACAACTTAAGCTCTATGCACGCACACTTTGCCTTTTTCTTCAGCCCTGATTCTCTTCCTTTGCAGGTTGGGGCAATACTGAAGCTGCATATAGCAAGCTTCTACACCACCCCAATTTTATGGACTTGATCCCTGTCTCCACTGTAGCCACAATTTCTCCTTCATTTATAGCTCCGCTCTCAGGCATCAGCTGAAGTGCATCTGCTAAGTATACAGGTGATTAAGGGCAAGCAAATATGTATCCTAGTATGTCATGCATTGCACTGGAGTACTATGCTGTATTGGAAAGGGATCCAGGTCTCTGTGTCCTGTGACTTCTAGGCCTGAAACGACAAATTTGAGTGAATGCTGTTTCCATTAGAAACAGGTTATTTGCCTCCATTCGCGCAAAGAGGAAACTTATCAGATTTTCCCTTTTTTCCCTGATTGAACACAGCATCAACTGAGCTGCTACCACCTATACTTAGCAGCTTATGCTTTATATACAGGCTAGGTGATGCAAAAGTGGTGTAAAATTAACTCAAAAGGACAGTCTTGTAAAATTCTGGACAGTCCCGAAAGTACAGGAAAGTCCCATGAAATCCCAGACAGTATGTCCTAGAAAGTCCAGAAAAGTCCAGGACAATTCCCAAAAGTCCCAGAAAGTGATTGGAATTATGGGAAATTGCCTGCATCCATCTCACAATGGCAGAAACACACAATGACAAATTGGAAAATATCGATGACGGGTCTCAAGCACTCCCAAAAGGTAGGCATATCCTGATAGGAAATAAATACTTGTTCTTGTCTAAGTACTACAGTTGAGGATTGGTTGTCATCTGCTTTCTCCTCAGGTAAATCTGTCATAAGGGGATCAAGCTACCCACGCCATACCCACCAACCTTGTTTTGTACTTGGATATTCCATTATCCCCACCCAAGTGAAAGCCCATACAAAAAAATACATACACTTTCCCCCCCACCCCTGACTATTCCCCCAAATTTGTCCCTGGATACACATCACCCATGTCAGGGCAGGAGCTTAAAGGCCTTGTAACCGAGCAAGTCCACTGACCTTGCCTACCTCATCCCACATTGGGATGCTACAAGTTGTTGATAACTGTTGGTTACACTGTTGATTAAATTTGTATATTCTTTATTTTTTTTCTTTATTAATTTATTTTGCTCACAGATTTATCCCAAAGGTCAACCTAATCTTTTTGCCCTTCAAGAGACCCATCTTCTGAAAAATGACATATTTTTCAGAAGATGGGTCCAGAGTGAAAAATATATAGCACAGACTAAAGACTCAGAAGGGATATTTTTGCTAATTAAAGGCTCAATTTAAAATAAAATATACACCATTGTTAACTTATATGCTCCAAATCTAGAGTTTTTGACCTTCCTCAAAAAATACTTATCTATAAATCACTATCATTTGGAGGGCCATTTGATAATAATGGGAGACCTTAACACCCCAATCCACTAATTTGATAAATCAGGCACCTTACCTAGAGATCACCCTAGCCCCAAAATCTTGCAAGTATTTGCACAATACCAACTAATTGATATTAGGCATTCTCTTACCCTCTCCACCAGAAAGTACACCTTTTACTCCCAGGTTCACAATATTTATTCCCGGATAGACCATATAATAGCCACAAAAAAACCCCAAATCACTTCCCCTCTGTATTAGTTGCTATATTATTCCCAATGTTTTCTCAGATCACAATGCCATCGTTTTGAAAATAAAAACTGAGACTAATACAGAAAAAAGACAATACCACTGTCAACTTCATTAAAATGTTTTATTAAATCAAATACATAAAGATAAAATACCAGAGAAAATAACTGAATTTTAAAAATTCAACAACACTCCACAAATGAAACCTCAAATAATCTGGGAATCCTTGAAAGCTTTTCTCTGGGGCCAATATATATCCTTAGAAGCATTAGCTAAAAAAAGAAAGGAAGTCACAATTAAAAGACATATAGAAAATTAAATGAAATGGAACTTAAAATAAACAATGCCCTTCCACAATATGGTAAGCAGAAAGTATAAAACTTAAAAACACGATAAACCTGTTAGAAGTAGAAAAAACTGTCAAACAAATTCCATTTACCAAAAAATATTTTTATGCAAAATCAAACAAAACTGATAAAGTGCTATCTTGGCTAGTTAAAAAAAAAAAAAGCGATAGAGAGAAAAGGCTAATATCCCAGCACTCCATGATACCTTTGGTAAAGAAATCACGGCCCCCACAGAGGGTGATTTCAGACGTTACGAGATCACGCTGAACCACACTGAACCATGCTCAACCCCCCCGCGGGACCAAAGGGCCCTGAACGTCTGAACGACGTGCGCCAGATGTTCATCACGCTCAATACCCACATGGGGTCAGGTTCAACCACGCTTCCCGGGCTAGCCGGGGGAAGGTCCCGGGAAGCGTGGTCAAACCAACCCCCATAGGGAAACAAGCAAAAGTAACGTCTGGACACCAATCCCCCAGCGGAACCAAAAAAACGGAGCCCCGGCCGGGGACGAGGCACGCAGCGTCGCTGCCAGGCAACCAGCACCAACACAAACACCGGAGGGAGATTTAAAGCGAGAGCAGCAGCAAGCAAGCGTGGCGGGATGGAGCGAGGAGGGAAGCGGAAGAGACCGGAGGCACGAACAGCGACAGCGGCGGCACAGGAGGCGGAGGACGTGCAGCCAGGCCCAGCGATGCAGGCGGAGGGGGCACAGGTGCAGGAAGGGGGCACACGGGAGCACCCGACCAGGGAGGCGCCCCGGGAACACCAACCACAGCTGCAGCCGGGTCGCGCCGCCCCGGGGACAGCGGCCGGAACAGGCCCACAGGAGGCACCCAGGAAACGGGTAAGGGCACCCACTGGGAGGGGAACAGGGGGCACAGGGGAACCCCCTGTGGAGGGGGCCGGGGGGACCCCGGGCGGAAGGCAGGGGGGCAGGGGGACCCCGGGCGGAGGGCAGGGGGGCAGGGGGCCCCCGAGAGGGCCCACACCCTCACCCAGCAACCAACCACCCCCCTTCCCCCCCCCAGACACGAAAGTCGGCCCGGGCGGACGAGCCCCAGGAGGAGCCCGGCCCCCGGCCCCTGGAGGCGCACCCCCAGGAGGAGGTGGAGGAGGAGCACAGGCAGGTGCAGCAGGAGCTGCACCGGGAGGAGGAACAGCAGGGGCCCAGCCGGAGGAAGGCCTATCACAGAGGGGGACAGTGGGGCCTCCAGGAGACCCGGGACTTCATACGGATCTGGGGGACCCTCGAGTACCAGGTGGAGCTCGCAATAAACCAGCGCAACGAGCATGTCTACCGGGACATCGTGCGCGACATGGAGGCGGCGGGGCACGAGCGCACTGTCAACCAGTGTCGCTCGAAGGCCAAGGAGCTCAAGAGGGGGTACAAGGCCCTCAAGGACAATAACAGCCGCTCCGGCCACGGGGCCCGCACCGCCCCCTACTACGATGCCCTGGACCGCATCCTTCACATGAAGGGCTCCATAGTTGCCCCACGCCTGGTGGGCAGCGCTGTGGTCCAGGGCAGGGAGCGGGCCGAGGTACCCCCTCCCCTCGCCGCCCGCCCGGTAGACACGAGCTCAGGGGACCCCCACCCCCAGGAGGACCACCCGGGACCCGCAGAAGCCCCAAGGCCCCCCCCCAGCAGCAGCCCGGAGACATCCCAACGCCGGGCCGGCCAGGCGGAGTCGGAGGTCGGCACCTTCACCACCCTCAGCCAGTGGTCCCAGGGGGAGCACTCCCAGGGTGAGGCGCCGGCCTCCGAAGGCTCGGAGACGGACATAGAGGGTAAGCGGGCCCCCAGGGCAGGGGGGGGCACGACCAGGGGGCCGGTGGCAGGGGCGGGGGTGGGGGCCCTGCTGCAGGGGCCACAACCAGCCCCCTTCACCCGCTCCCCCCTCTCCCGCCCGCAGGACATGGGGAGCCCCAGGACCGGGCCAGCGAGACGGTGCAGGCCCCCGCGGAGGGCACAGGAGAGCAGGTGCCGGACCCAGGTAAGGCGGGAGGGCTGGGATTGCGGGAGGGCCCCCCGGGCGCCAGCCCAGGGGGGCCTCTGGCCTCAGTGGGGGAGGGGGGGCAGGGGGCCCCGGGACCCGACCCCGCTAGGGGACAGGGCCCTGCACTGACCCACCCGCCCATTTCCACAGGGCAGCCCCCGCGCGCGGCGCCTCCGCCGGCCGCGGCCCCAGCCCAGCGGATGCGGGAGTACCGGGCGCGGGTCCGCAGGCGCAGGGAGGAGCAAGCGGAGGACATCGTCCGCAGGGCGGAGGAACAGGGGGAGCGCATGATCGCCTCCGTGGACCGCATGGAGGCGGCCATAGAGCGGTCCATGGAGAAGGCCCTGGAGACAGACCGCCGGCTGGAGGCGGAGGTGCGCCTGGAGCGGAGGCGGGAGCGCCGGGAGCACCAGCGGCAGCAGGGGCTGCTCAGGGGCCTCCGGCAGGACATACAGGGCATGGTGCGGGAGCACAGTGCCAAGATGGACAGGTCCCACGACATTGGGACCTCCCTGCTCCTGCATGCGGGCACCATGTGTGCCTACGTGATGGCCGGCGCACCTCCGGGCGCCCTGCCCGCCCAGGTCCCCATGCCGGGCCCCTCGGCGCCCCCGGGCCCAGCCCTGCCGCCCCTGGCGCCCCCCCGGCCCCAGGGCCCTCGCATGCGCCTCCCAGTGCCCCCGGGCCTCCGGAGGGTCCAGCCCCCCCGGGGCGCGACCGGGGCACCGGGCACAGCTGCCCATCCGCCGCCCGGCCCCCTGCCGGGGCCGGGACCGGCCCAGGACACGGCAGGGGACACGGACAGTGGGGGGGAGGGGAGCTCCCAGAGCTCGGTGGGCCCAAGCGGCCGCACGAGGGGTCGGCCCAGGAAACGCGGGGGGATGGTGGGAAGGGGGGGGAGGGGGAGGGCCACATGAGGGCGGGTGGTGGACGGGGTCACGGGGACGGGGGTGGGGAGGGGGCACAGGGTGATTGTGTGCACTGTGTGGGCAATAAAGTGTTGTAAAGAGACAGTTGTCCCCGGCCCGTTTGTGGGGGGGACAGGGCTGTGGGACCGCGTGTACAGGGGCATGGGCACGGAACGGGGGGTGGGGCCCCCAGGGGCGGGAAGGCCCTCACAGCGGGCCCCCCCGGGCGATGTGGGTTGCAAGGGCGTTCCGGATCCTTTTGGCATACCGGTACTCCCGGGGGTTCCCTGCGTTCACGTACAGGGGAACAGGACCGGGGGGCCGGTGGGGCTCGGGGTACTCCAGGGCCGCCCCCTCGGTCTCGCACACATTGTGCAGAACGCAGCAGGCACCGATCACCAGGGCGGAGGTGGGGACGGTGAAGTCCAGGCGGCCAGCTATACTCCTCCAGCGCTGCTTCAGGGCCCCGAAGGCACGCTCCACCACGGTCCGGCTCGCACACAGGCGGGTATTGTATACCTGCTCCGCAGGGGTGCTCGGGACAGGGTAGACCTTCATCAGCCAGCGGGTCAGGGGGTAGGCGGGGTCCCCCAGGATGCAGGGGGGCATGGGAACACCCTCGATCCACCTCATGCCCATGTCCGCGAAGTCCCCCCGGTACATGCGGGCATAGAAGGGGGAGATGGTCATGATCCTGGCGTCGTGACTCCGGCCGGAGTTGCCCGTGTAGATGTCTATGAAGCGGGCCCGGTGGTCCACCACCCCCTGCAGGTGCAGGGAGTAGTATCCGTGCCGGTTCACATACTCCAGGGCCTCCCCCGCGGCCGGGCGCAGGATCTCGATGTGTGTGCCGTCCACGGCTCCGATGCAGTTCGGGAAGCCCCCGGCCGCGAAGCCAGCCATCACAGCGCCCTGGTCCAGGAGCTGGATGGTCCTGTCGAGGAGCACGCCCTCCACAGCCTCGCACACATCCCGCACGATGCAGGCGACCGTGCTGAGCCCCACCCCGAAGTGCTGGGACACGGAGCGGCAGGAGTCGGGCGTTGCGAGGGCCCAGACCCCTATGGCCACCCGCTGGACCATGGGGATGGGCTCCCGCATGGAGGTGTGCTGCCGCTCCAGCCAGGGCGCGAGGAGCTCCGCTAGGCGCAGCAGGGTGGCCTTGCCCATCCGGAAGTGGGACCCCCACTCGGCCTCCCCCCAGTGGGCCTGGGCCCGCTCCCACCAGGCCTGGGGCCGCTCCGTGACCCATAGGCTCCGCGCTATGGGCATAGCCAGCAGCGCTGCCCGGCGGAGGGTCTGCGTTGCCCAGCGGAACCGCCTCGCGGCCCCTCGGAGCGCAGCGGGCCGGGTGAGGCTCCGGCAGGCGGCCAGCCACGCCCCCCAGGCCCGGCGCCGAGCCCTGAGCCGGCCACGGACTCTCCTGCGGGCCTGCTGGCCCCGGAGGCGCACGCCAGCCCGCAGGGCCAGGACATAGCGCAGGCGGACGGCCAGGTGCACCCTCTCGGTCAGGAGGCACAGCTGCTCAGTGTGGTCACGGTGCCACTCAGCCGCGAGCGCGAGGAACATCCAGTTCCCACCTGCCCTATCGCGCTCCATGGTGCTGGGGCCCCGGTGGGGGCTGGGAGCGCTTATGGCGGCCCGGTGCTGGTGGCTCCGCCCGGGGGTCGGCCTCGCGGGCCTGCGCGCGCCCTGTGCCGGTGCGTTCCGGCTGCTCCCGCCCCCAGCACCCCGGGCCCCCTCCCCTCGCTGTTTGTAGCGGGATGGCCTTGAAGGTGCGATTAGGCAGACAGAGAGCTCGCTGTTGTTCTCTGCAGCTGTGCCGGGCCCGCACCCCACGCCTCGCTCTGTTGTGCTACAATGTTGCGGTGCGGGCCCGTGTTCCCTGTCCCGGGGGCCGGGCCGAGCCTCTCCCGGCCCTGGGCAGTCTGTGTGCCCTCCGGGCTCCGTGTCCCATTCCCTGTTGTGCTGGACCATGGCTGGCTGCCCATCCATGGGGCTCCCGCTGTCCGGCCCCCAAGGGGCCCCCCATATCTGGGCCTTCCGCGAGACCATGTCTCTGTGCGACCTGTGGCACACCCCTGCCGTGCAGCTGCTCCTGGCCGGGCCGGGGAGCCGTGCAGGTGCCTACGAGAGCCTGAGCTCCGGGCTCCGTTACTTTGGCCATGTGGTGAGCGCCCGTGATTGCCGGCTGCATGCGGAGGCCCTGGGGCTGGCTCGTTTCCCCGAGGGGCGCATCCCGGAGGTGCTGTGCGCCCATGTGCCCTGGAGCGCCTCGGAGACCGTGTCAGCGCTGGTGGTGTGTGGTCTGGGCGCCTACTCGGAGTGCCTGGCCGAGGGTGGCCCTGCCTTGGCCGTGACCTACTTCTCCTGTGTTCACGGGGCCCGTGGGTACCAGCGCACCCGTGGGGCGGCGTTCCAGCGGCTTCTGGAGCTGGGGCATCTTCCGTGGCCCCCTTCTGCTGCCTGCTGTGTGCCGGAGCCCTCCGCGGTGGAGATGTCATCCCTGTTGGCGGTGTGGGCGCGTGTGGATGTGCAGCTGGCCCTCACCATGCCCGATCCCTTCGAGGCCTACTACCTGATCGCCCACTACATGTCCTTGCAGGGGTACCGCCGGGGCATGCTGCACTGGCCCCACCTGGTCCACCGGGCGGGCCACCCGGGCCCTGGGGCCAGCGGGGCCCCCGGCAGCGGCCCGTGAGCCCCGCGTCGCTGGCCTGCCCCCCCCGGCGTGGTGCCCCCGTGTGGGCTCCCGCCCCGGCCCGGGGGGGGGCCTGGTCCCCGCTGGCCGCTCCCGACCTGCGGACCCCACCTCGGTGAGCTCCCGCCCGCCTCGCTGCTTGCTGCTGCCCCTGGCCGTGGTCCTGGGCCCCCTCCATCCCCGTGACTCCGTGGGTGCTGCCTGAGCGTCGCTGGTGCTGCGGAGGAGCACCGCTGGACCCGGCTGCCCTGCCTGTGCCAGCCTTTGACTGTGGGGCCCCCTTCCTCCTCCTCCTGGCGCCCCTCCGCCGGCCTCGCTGTGCTTTGGGGGCCCCCAACGTGCCTTGCTCCGGGGGTCCGCCCCCCCCTCCGAGACTGCCTCTGTTCCTGTGGGGGCACCTCCTTGGACTGGACTGGGGTGGTGTGGGGGTGGGGGTTGCTGCTGTCTGTGCCTTGCCCCTTGGTGGTGCCCCCCCCGTCCCTCCCGGTGTTCCAGGTGGGGTGTTCCGGGCGCCCCTGCCCCCCCTTCCCGGCCTTTCCCTGGTGTGTGTGTGTGTGTGTGTGTGTGTGTGTGTGTGTGCCCGGGCGTGTGGCCGTGCATTGTGCCCCGCTGCGGGACCGCTGTGTGAGCCGGCTGTCAGCCTGTTCTCGCTCTTCCCCCCTCCCTTCCCGTTTCCCTTGTGTGGGCGTTCCCTTGTGTGCCTTGTGGCTTCGTTTGCCCTCAGGCGGCCATGTCTGTGTCCCGCCCCTGCCCGGTGCCTTGTGGGGGTTTAGCGCCCGGCGGGGGTTCGGCTGCATGTCTGTTGTGCTGCCACAGCCCGCGATGGTGCGGCCCGGTTCCGGCCCGTGGTGCCGTTCCCGGCACGTCTGTTTGGGTCGTTTTCCAACCCCCGGGAGTGGTTGCGCTGTTCGCCCCCCCTGGTGGTTCGCTGTGGTGAACCGGCCGCCCGTAACGTCTGAAAGTACCCAGAGATAAGCAATCAATTCCAAAATTTCTACCTGTTGTTATATAATTCTACTTACCCCCAGGAAGGGGATATACAAACATTCCTAGATAAAATTAAACTCTCCAAATTGAAACCACTGGAGACACATTTTCTAAATGCAGAAATTACAGCAGATGAAGTAGAAGAGATAATCAAGAACCTTCCTAAAAACAAGACCTGTGTCCCCAGTGGGTTCTTGGCCGAAATCTACCAACTGTATGTATCAACTTTGGGTCCAATTCTACTCAGGGTATACACTAATTGATGCACAAACTCCACCCAACACCTTTTATGATGCCAACGTTATGGGGTAAAAACAGACATGACGCTAACCACCCTTTAACCACCCTTGGTGGTTATTTATGCATGTTGCAGGGCTGTATTGGTGCCCTATGTAGCCCTGCAACATTTTTCTGTTTTCACCCATGGTTTTCACCCATGGTTAGCCCTAAGACTCACAAAGAACCTTTAGACTTAGCAGCTATAGACCCATAGCTCTTCTAAACATAGACTTTGAAATCTTCACCAAATTATTGGCAAAAAGACTTGCTTATGCCATACATTCAATCATACCACCGGAACAAACAGGATTTATTCCAGCCCATCTAAGAGTCGATAATATTTTTAAAACAGTCAATCTCATCTATCATATAAATGATACAAAGACTCCAGCAGCCTTGATTTCATTGGACATTGACAAGGTCTTTGACCATATTGAACATAAATTTTAATTTTAAACTATTGAAAATTTCACAGGCATCACAGGAAATTTTTTTAAATGGGTGAGAATTACATATAAAATATAAATTATATATAAAATCCCCAGAGCAGTGCTAATTGTTAATAGCTCCCTCACAAAACCTTTCCAGTTATACAGGGAAATGTGTCAGGGCTGCCCCTTGTCTCCCTTACTTTTTAATTTAGCATTGGAACCCCTAGCTGCATTAATAAGACAAGATCACAATATTACTGGCATAAAGGTGGAAGAGACAGACATAAAATATTCTTATATGCTGATGATACTATGATCTCTATATCTCAAATTCACAGAACTCGAATCCCATATCTTATGGACAAAATAGCAGAGTTTGGTCAAGTATCTGGCTTTAAAATAAACATTTCCAAGTCTCAAGCCTTGCTGTTCCACCTTACATTAAATCAACAGAAAGAGATAACAAAAAGATCCCCAGTCACTAAGGGTAATTTCAGATGGGATGTCACTACACTCAACCACACTGGATCACAGTGAATCCAGTGTGATGGCTGTGGTGTGTGACACGTCTATTTGAGCCCCTCCAATTGTTCACCATGGTGAATTCCTGGCGGAGTTCAAAGCTAACCACAGTTCTGGGGTTAAGGCCAGGTTCAACCCCAGAACCATGGTTAACTGAACCACGATCAGGAAAGGGGCAAAGGTATCGTGTGTAACCTTGCCCCATTCCTGAGCATGGTCGGACCGCAGTACAGGATCGGGCGTAGCAGCCATATTGGCCTCTGTGCCTGCCCATTTCCCTGAGGGTGGCCAGATGTGGGAGCGTGGGGGGCGGGAGCACAGGGGGGCCGGGCCGTGTGGCCCATGTCACTCCGCACGGCCCCGCACCCTCCAAGATTCCCCTGAGCGATGAAACTGGCATGTCTAAAAGACAGCCAGCTTTATCACTGACCGGTATCTGAGACGGATCCTGGTCTGGGTTTCAGCATGTTGGGCCTGGAAGCCCAGCACATCTGAAATTACCCTAAAAACATCTCTAAACTTTATCAAACCAATTTCATCCCTTTGTGCAAAGAATGTAAAACCTGACTTTCCATCCAATGTTCATGGCTAGGTGGCATCAACTTAGTTAAAATGATGATTCCCCGTAAAATACAGTACAATATAGGCCCTTTTTACACAGATACTCTAACACCGATAAAATGGGTGTTACATTTTATTATACATGGTACAGGGCAACACTGCAGCCCTGAAACATAGGCCCTTTTCACACGAGATGCCTCCACCCAGTTTCACTGGGTGGAGATGGGTGGAGGTGTCTGTGTAAACACTGATAGTAGTGGGTGTAGGTGTGTGCATGCTCCTGCGCAACACCCATCTCCACCCACCACCCAGTGGTTGCTCCGTGGGTGGATGGTGGATGGAGATGGGTGTTGCGCAGGAGCATGCATGCACCTACACCCACTGCCCACGGTGTTTACACAGACACCTCCACCCATCTCCATCCAGCGAAATGCATCCCACCCACTGTAAATGGTGTTTACACAGACACCTTCACCCATCTCCACCCAGAGAAATGCACCCCACCCACCACAAGTGGTGTTTACAAAGATGCCTCCACCCATCTCCACCCAGCAAAACTGGGTGGAGGCATCTTGTGTGAAAAGGGCCCATGTTGCAGGGCTGCAGTGTTGCCCTGAACCATGTATAATAAAATGTAACACCCATTTTATCGGTGTTAGTATCTGTGTAAAAAGGGCCATACTTGCACTCCCCATAGATTTACCCAAATCCATCTTCACACAAATTAACAAGCTTATCAAAAACTTTATTTGGAAAAACAAACACTCTAGAGTCCACAGTTCAATATTAATCACTAGTAAAGTGCAGGGAGGCACAAACTAACCTGATATTAGAAGTTATTACATCATCTCCTCTCTGCGTGCAATCAAATTATGTTATAAAGACTCGCCTGAACCCTGTTGGACACAGATAGAAAAGACTCAGCCTCAAATCCAATTGTACAGACAAAACAAACATATGCCAAACCTCCTTAACATATCTCGAACACCTTTATAAATATTGCACTTAACAATTGGAATAACATTTGTTTAAGGACATAAATTCAAGGCGGAACATCTTCATACACATCGTTAGCCAGTCTGACAATACATGGGGAATATGATGTAATGGAACTAAACAAACTA
Source organism: Sphenodon punctatus (assembly GCA_003113815.1). Taxonomy (NCBI): domain Eukaryota; kingdom Metazoa; phylum Chordata; class Lepidosauria; order Sphenodontia; family Sphenodontidae; genus Sphenodon; species Sphenodon punctatus. Next base: position 777,429 of record QEPC01001041.1, on the reverse strand, counting down.
CTTTAAAATGTGGCTTGTTAAAACTTGTTTTAAAACTCTGTTTTTATAACACAAAAAGAAATAGAAACTAACATTTTAAAAATATATATTTTTATATATGTTCACGAACCGACAAGATGGACCACACTTCTCCCATCCTCCTAAAATGATTGGAACAATTTTATTTGAGCCTACAAGTGACAATAAAATCCTCTATAGAATGCATTTAGAAATAAAAACACTTACTAACTTCCCTGATGCTGGATATGTCAGCACATGGGAGGATGAGCTTCAGATTCATGTAGATGAGACAGGCATGCAGCAAATATGGCAAATGATGTCTTCTTGTTCCTCATTATTACTAGTAAGAGAAATACAGTTTAAATTATTCTACAGATGGTACTATACACCAGTAACACTCCAAAAAGCTAATATAATTGGGTCAGATACTTGCTGGAGGGGCTGTTAATTTCCAGGTACAGCATTACACTGCTGGTGGAAATGTTCTGAAATTTTACCTATCTGGAGGGATGTATGGCACTGGATGCAAAAAAATGTAGATAGGGTAATACCATTCTGTCCAAAGATAGCCCCTTTGGGTATCTTTCCTAATAACTCATACATAAAGGAACCCATCCTTGCGTGCCAACAAATCTGATTAGCAGTTCTTCACACTATCACTAGTACATGGAAAGCCGCAGCCCCTCCAACATTTACAGAAATACACATGCGTTTATGGTACATGATTACCATGGAATGAATCTAAGCAAATATAAACAACAAACTACACACCTTCTACGCTATTTGGACCAAATACTGGACAATCGTCTCAGAAAACCTGACAACAGACATATTGGACAATCCTATCCTACTTAAAGACATTTAATACAAGAACGAAGACACCTATGAGCAGCAACCTTTTCAGCACTTACCATACGACCACAAATTATAGGACTACTACAATCTACCCGTGAACAACTTTATTTACTTTAATATTTTTTCTTTTCATGTAAATTTGAAAATGCATTTTATGTTGATGGATCTACAATATGACCTTAATGGTTTAAAAATGGATGTCTCAGTTCTCAATATACCTGTAGATGTCATAATCAGAAAAAAAAAGCTTTAATCCTTAACAAAACAAATGTAACTGAGATTTGAATATCAACAAAAATAAAGATAATTATTTAAATTAAACAAACAAATAAATAAATAAATACCCCCCACAGCATCTAGGTATTCTGGTATTGGCTGGATTTTGTTGGGGGTTAGAGGCTTTTTAGGTGGGGGTTTTGTACTAGTTTTAATGTTTCTATTGTTTGTGAGCCACCCTGAGTCTCTGGTAAGGGTGGCATGTAAATTTGAATAAATAAATACTTTGCTGCTAGTCAACTGGACCTTTCTGGACAGTTGGGTTTTTTGTGGTTGTAATAAAGGGCGGCTCACAAACCATAGAAACATTAAAACTAGTACAAAACCCCCACCTAAAAAGCCTCTAACCCCCCCCCCCAAATCCAGCCAATACCACCTACCCCAAAATCACCTCAGTCCCTTACACCTGCCTAGCAAGTGCTAGGAATGGGTGAACAGATCATGGTTCGGGTTCGGACGTTTGGTTCGGCTCCGTTCGGTTCGTCCGTTCGTTTCGGCAGTTCCGTTAGTTCACCGAGTTCGGATTCGGCTGTTCGGTTCGGTCGTCCGACCAGGCCATTCGGTTAGGCCGTTTGGCTGTTTGGTTTGGCTGTTCAGCCGTTCGGGAAATGTTGTTATGGGTGTTTTTTTGTTTTTTATATGGTTTTTTTATTTTTTATTGGTTTTTATATGGTTTTCTTTTGTTTTTTATTTGTTTTTTTTGTTTTTATATGGGATTTTTGTTTTTGTTTTTTAATCTAATATTATATATATCTATCTACACTAAATCTAACTGCTATTAACTTTTCTAAATGATATGAACTAAATGGATTATCTAATAAGTGCAAAGACCTACTCCTACAAACACTAAAACTAAATCACTAACGCTATCTCTATCACTAAGCTAACTCCTACAACTATCTATCTATCTATCTATCTACATCCCATATATATATATACATTCCATATATATGACATGGGGGGGAAATCACAAACAGAAGAGGAGTCTGTAGTGAAATACATACATACTTAATGAATCTGTACAGTGCATAACACAAGTTTTCAGTTTATGGTTTAAGTTTCATTTCAGTACAAAACTGAAATGAAACTTAAAGCAATCTAAAAATCCTACTCAACGCCTGCTGTTCAGGAACAGTGACTAGCTCAGAAGGTGTTGGGAAGGGGGGAGGCAGATAATTAGTTTCGTTTCTTGCAAGCCTCTCCACCCCTGGTGCCTGGAAGTCTGCTCCTCAGTGACTGACACCTCCCTGTCATGTTTGACCTTCCAGTGAACCTTTTTTTGCCACTCGAACTCACCCGAACGTGATCTGAACTGACCGAACTGTTCGGCCATTTCGCCGTTGGTGTTCGGTTTGTTCAGTATGTTCGCGTTCGTGTTCGAGTTCGGTCATCCGAACAGGCCGAGTTCGGGCCAAACTCCGAACTGCCGAACCACATTCGCCCATCCCTAGCAAGTGCCTTTTCAAACAAAAAAGTCTTACACCGTCTCTGGAAGATGATCTGGGGGAAGAGTGTTCCACAGCCTTGGGGCAGTGGCCAAGAACGCCTCCCTGCGAGCTCTTGTCATATGAACAAAGCTAATGGACAGTACCAAACAAATCCGACTACAACTGTACAGGATGGCAAATATGAACCACAGAAATAATTAATAAAAATGGATTGTAATTGAAAAGATCTTGTCAGTACTTTGACCATGTGCAGCCTCTCCTCTCCTCTCTCCACTGGCTCCCCCTTCCTGAGCGTATTCTGCACAAGCTCCTTGTCTTTACCTACAAAGTCCTTCACAACCTCGCTCTCCCCTACCTCTCTGCCATGATCTCCCTCCGAACCCCTGTTCGAGCACCCTTCCATGCCTCCCCTGCTCCCCCAACCACCTTCGTCCCTTCTCCCTTGCTGCCCCACAAGCCTGGAACTCCCTCCCTGCCCATGTCTGCCTTACCCCCACCCTTCACACCTTCCGCTCTGCCCTTCCTAACTCCTGATAATCATCCCCACCCAGGATTATCCCCCACCTGTTATCTGTATACTCCCAATTTACTGTAACCAAGCCAAGAGCATGTGCCTGAGTTCTTGCATCCTGAATGTTGCATCCCTTGTCTCTCCCTCTGTTCCCCTTCCCTGTCTCCCCTCCCCCTGTCTTTAGATTGTAAGCTTTCGGGCAGGGACCGTGTCTATCTTATTTTCTGTAAAGTGCCAAGTACATCACTGGTGCTATATAAATGCTTATAATAATAATTATTATTATGTTAACAGAGTCTGCAAGCTGTCTGAGAGCATGAGTGTCTCTATAATAAGGCACAATTGTTCTCACCCACAAGAAATTTAAATTGTGAGAGAAGACACTCTTGAAAATTTGCCCTTTGCGAAAGGTGAATTTGCATGATTCTTGATTTGGTGCTCAGACAAATCACTGAAAAACTCTACTGACTAGGTACAAATTTTTATTGGCTATCAGTTGGAATAAAAGGTTGTTACCTGTTTAAAATCCAATTTGTTGTCCTGCCTTCTCTGTCTACCAATGTGGTAACAAATAGTCCCATAAATATAAATGTACTAGGGCATTGCACAATGGGTACAACCAGACAAGCTCAGTTGGGACCAATCCCCATGTGCCCCGGGGCAGGCAAGTTCAGCCACCACTTTGTGGGGCAAGCCCAGAGAACAGGGCAGATGGTTCATCCCCCTGAAGACAAAACAGGCAGGCAGGCAGGCTGCGGTCAGACATCCCACCATGGCCAACCCACCATCCCCCAACCCAGCCACTATTCTGCCCCAGCCGTGATGTGGCCGCACATGAATGGGGACAGTGCCTACTGTTAAAAGTCTGATCATGAACCTTGCCACAGGATCAGGCAGATGGAGACCGGGGCCACTAGCAGTGGTGCTCTACTACAAGTTGGGCAACCTTACCCCACTTTGGGTAAGGCTGTTAATGAGATGTTACTGGGAGTTGGTAGCCTTGTCCCAATTTGGGCACCATTGCCATGAGATTCAGTGGCTCGTATGCCCAGTGGCCTTCAGATGTTCACCCCAACCCAGGGAAGGGTAGCTAGCTGGCTCAGGGAAAAGGCTGAGGATGCAGGAAGTAGCAGCCAGCTAGCTACCCTGCCCTGGGGTAGGGTGAACCTCTGTCGGCCACTGGGTATAAACGCCACAGCATCTGTTGGCAATGGTGCCCAAATTGGGGCAAGGCTGCCAACTTCCAGTAACATCTCATGTGGCTTCGCCCATAGTGAAACCAGATATTAAGGGGGGGGGGTGGATTTCACAGAGGAACTTTGACATTGTGAATCCTGAAGAGTTTTGGACTCTGTAAATGCATTGAGAAAGTTTTTCAATAGTAAAGAAGTGCTACTAAACTAGATTTAAACAAGTTCATCAAAAAACACTTCAAGAAAAAAACCTATTTCATGAATAAAAACGTTGAGTATGGTTAAATATCTTCGTGGAATAAGATCTGTACAGCATTTTCCCACTGGAAATTTTTCATGCCCGTTCCCCCCTTCCCTGCCATGCAAGTCCCAAGTCCAGAGCCTGCATGTCAGTTGGTGGAGATGGTGTTCCTTTTTCCCTGCTCTTCTGCCTGATCATCAACTTACCCCCAAATTTCTGGACTCAGGACTTGCATGAAGGGCTCCATGGCAGGGCTGTGAATGATAGGCACTGGCCAGGAGTTGACTTTAAGTCTGACTGAAGGAGGGAGGTGGGGCAGGGTCGGGCTGGGTGCCCACTCATGCGGCCGGTGTTGTGGCCCTTTCCAGCCATGATGGCAGTTCCATCTGGTGCTAGCCTGCCCAGCTTCCTTAAAGCCATCTAGCCAGCTCTCTGCACTTGCCCAGCTGTGTGGTGTCAGTAATTGCCCATCATGTGGCCGTGCAGGGATCTGGGAGCAGCTGCTCATGTGGCCTCACTCATTCCTTCTGTTTTACAGGGTACTATTCCTTCTTTTTACAATATCCTACAATAAATTTTTTTAAAGCTTTGAGGAAAAAAGAAATTCAATAATTAAGTACACTTGCTGTAAGGACATATAATGTATGGTTTTATGGACATATGTGGTGTGTACTCTTCAATGAGATTTTCCTACCTGCTTACTTGCTGTACAGTATACAAAATATACTGTATTTTGTAGTAGATATGCTTGAAATTCTAAAATTCATATTCTCATTTCACAACATAGGGAGTTTCAGAAATGAATTTTGACACATGGAGATGAGAAAAAAATACGCACTTCAGATGAAATTCTGTTCTGATACACTGGTGTAATTCCAGTAGAGACAGCACAGTCATTTCAGACCAATATTGTTTTAACTTAGAGCCCAATAATACTTTATAGGTTTGTTGATTTTTAAAATAAATAAATAAATAAATAAATAAAAATGGCCAGCTAAAAATCTCACTTAGGCCACTTTTACATGGACGCCACCCACCCACGAACACCCGGAAACACCAATTGGATGGGTGGGAGGGTGTCCATGTAAAAGTCCACAGGTGGGTGGGAGCGTGTGCATGACCCACCCGCCAACACCCACCAATACCCATGGAGCATCCGGGAGGGAGCCAGAGCATTCCGTGGGTGGAGATGGGTGTTCAACACCAGAGCGTCTGTGTAAAAGCCAAAACATCCACACCCATGCGGAATGGACCGGCGGAGCCCCACCGTACCAGTGCCATGGGGTACACATGCGCCACCATGCAGACATGGCCACAGGGCTGGGGGATGCCGGACATCCATCCCAGAGCCCGTAAAGGAGGGCGGAACCACAGCACATGCGTGTGGGTTCCCACGGTGGCAAACAGGAAGGTCTACAAGAAGGCCAAGAGAGCCAATGCTGCCCCACATGGAGGAAGGGGCTAAGTGAGCATGGTGACCCTGAGGTGCTGGGGGGATGGGTGAAAAGCCCTGGGAAGGTGGTGCAGGGGGGGGAGATGCCCCCGGTGGAAGGCACAAGGGGGGTGTACTGGACCTCCAGCAGGGTGGGGGCCGTGGGGGGGAACGAGTGGGGAAATGCGGCAGGAAGTAACATGACACACATGTCCCGGCACAGGGCAGAAGGGCCACACCCACACCCACTCCCGGGAGGGGAGGGCCGCGCCCCGGGTCCGACCACCAGGCCCGGGGACACAGGGCAGGGGGCAGCAGCATAATACGGTCCCCTGTCCCCAACAGGACAGCTCCCAGACAACAGAGCACTGCACCACCAGGGCGATGGCTAAGGAGGACCTCCCAGACAGTCAGCTGAGTAAAAGGGAACCCCAGGGGGGAGAGGGGGGGCAGGCCCCACGGGGGTCAGAAGGAGCCATAGTAACCCCTATTGCACTTCCCCCAACAGGACACGACCACCACCATGGTGACCACATCCACAGGGCAGGCTCCATGCCTCCAAGCTGGTCAGCCCCCCACACGCGGGTCCCAAAAGGGGGAGCCCTGGTCCCACCAGAAGATCAGGGACTTCATACTTATGTGGGGGTCCGAAAGGTTCCAGCACAACCTTGTGCAGAGCTACAAGACCAGGCAGGTCTATGAAGACATCGTCCAGTAGATGCAGTGGCATGGGTACAATAGGGATGTATCCCAGTGCATGCAGCAGGCAAGGGACTTGAGGTCCAGATATACAAATATCAGGGACAACAATCTCAAGTCTGGCCAGGCCATGTGCACAGCCGAGTTCCGAGAGGAGCTGGGCAAGTTCCTCTGCATGGATAGGGACATTGTGGCTTCCTGCACACATGGCAGTGCCTTTGCCAGGGGCAGGCGCAGAGCCAGCATCCAACCCCCCCTGACAGACCCCACAGAGAAAGAGGGGGAGGGTGCCCCTGGCGAGGCCGACCACGAAGAGGGAGGCGACAGCCCCGTTCCACAGGGGAGGAGGCGCCCTGGGGATCTGAGCACCAGAACACCACACTATGCACGTGCCCACAAGCCCCACAGGCCAACCGGCCAAAGGGACAGGGGGCACACGCAGAGCAAGCAGAGACCCGGGATGGCCCCCAGAAGGTGGAGGAACATGATCCAGGTATGATCACCCCAGTGGGGCTGGGGGGTTTGGGGTGGGATCAGCCCGTACAGAGCCGCTGGGGCCAGGGCCCAGCAAACACTAATGGTACCCCCTCCCATTGCATCTCAAGCCAGCCTGGAGGTGCACGAGGTGGAGGTCACAGAGGATGAGGGGGGCCAGGCAGCGCCACCACCACCAGGTGGGCCACCCTCCATGGTAGGGCTCACGGGCCATGGAGAGCCCTACCATGGGGAGGGGAGCAGATGTACAGGGAGCAGCCACACGGGGTCGAGCAACCACATGCAGCAGGGCCCTCCAGGGCGGGGGCAGTTAGGGGAGGCCAGTGGACCAACAGTGGCCCACACGGAACACAGGACAGACACGGGCCCCACCTGCAGCAAGCTGCGGGATGGGGTTCCACAACAGGGCAGGGTGAAGGGGTCCCAAGGGGGAGGGCAGAGAGGGGGAAGCCACCATATGGGGGCCGCCCCACCAGGCACCCTAGGACATGTGTTAGCGGGCAGTGGAGCACACTTGCCGGGTGCATTAACGTTCTGTCCAATCTCCTATTCACAGATCAGGTGCCCGCTCTCGTGAGGGGGGCAGCTGATGGCAGCATGGAGCAGAACCAGGAGATACAGGCCAGAAACAGGCATCAGAGGGAGGACCTCGGCAGGGAGCTTCTGGCGAAATCACAACTGTTAGCCGAGGTGCACTCCCGCGGGCTCTCACTCACCAGGGAGCTCAGCAGAGGAGAGGAGTACAGGGACCAGGAGATCCTGGTTGCCATGATGGCCTGGTCCCGTACTGAGCACCTCTGGGACAGGTGCCAGGCTGCCGTCCTCCAAGGCGAGCTGTGGGGTGCGTGTGACAGGTTGGAGGGTCAGTCCACATGGCTGATGGACCTCATAGGGGAGGCCATGGAGGCCCTGCAGCATAACACCCAGCATGACAGGTCATTCCATGCCGCAAAAGGAGGGCCAGCAACCGACAAACACCATGGCGGCTTCCCATTGGTGCTGGTGCCCCCCCATGCACCTCAACCACCCGTGGTTTCCCCAGCAGCAACCCTATCTGGCCATGGTCCACAGGATACCCCTCCCCCACATGGGCCGGCCGGGCCCGGACCCACTTGTGGGGCTGCCCATCCAGCCTGCACCCCCCGTGGCTCTGTCCCTGCTGCCACCCGACCCCTACAACGGGAGGCGATGCCCCCATCCATAGACCGTGCACCCCAAGTCAAGCAACCACCCATGGAGGCTGCTCCACCCCCACAGGTAAGGCCTCAGCACCCCGGGCCATTAGGGGTGCAACACCAGGGGGAGGCATGGGACACCAGGGACCTGTGCAACCACACTGGAGTCCCACCAGCCTGGGATCACCTTTGCTAGCTGCAGCACTGCCCGCTGTGGATGCGGTGGCTGGCTCGGCTCCACGCTAAGGTGCAATGGCTGGCCGTGTCCCCCATTTCTTATCTCGGCAGCTATACAGCCTACCTGTTGTGATGTGTGTGGGTTGCGGCACCCTGTCCAAAGCGGGCCTGCTTATCTATGGCATGCAAGGCCATCTGTGGGAAAGGGTATCCGCTCAGTGTGTGCTTGTCCCAGTTGCGACATCCCTCCATTTCCTGCCTGTTGCTTCCCTGGAGCGAGCCCCACTGCTGCCATGGCCGGCCCATTTGTGGGGTCCTCAGCTGGGGATGTCAGAGAGGGGTGGTATCCCTGTGAAGATATGCTGTTGGGGGCCCTCTGGCGGAGCCCCAATGTGCAGCTGTTGGTGGGTGACCCCCAGTCGGCGGGGGATGGCTTACCGATCCTGTCGTGGTACATGTGGACGATGGGTCAAGAGGTTGGGGCTCCGGCATGCAAGGCCCGTTCCCTCGTGCTTGCCTTTGCCCCCTTGTGCCAGCATCCTTGAGGGCACCCGCCCACTGTTGTTGTGTCGTGGACCGCTGCGGAGGTCATGACGGCTCACCTGCTGATGGAGCTACCCGGGCCCGGCCTCGCCTTGCTGTCTGCCCCCCCCCCCGTTGCTGCCCAGTACACCGGCATCCTCCTGCATGCGTGCGGCATCCCGCATGCACCCTCGGACATGGGGACCCTCCTGTGGGACCTGGGATTGTTGTCCCCTGAGGTTGGTGGACCACTCAGGACCGGGGACCCGACCGCTGCAGAGTTCTCCACCCTTCGATCGGTGAGGGACCTTCCAGCTGTACAGGCTGCAGTCGTAGGTGCAGATCCTCTCCTTCTGCGCTACTTGGTGGATGCTCACATGCGCACCCGAGACTTCCAAAGGGGCCTGTTCACCTGTGAGGGTCTATCCCGGGAACGCTCACTGGACAGTCCATGAGCAGCCCCTTGTTGCCACCTGCTTGCTGCCACCCTGATGCCTGGGACGGTGCATGCCCCCCCCGGGCCTGCGAGCGGGCTGTGTGCTGCCATCTGCTTCGCTGCTGGATGCCGCCTGGAGTTCCTGGACCCCATTGCCCCTTCTGGTGACCGCTGCCCCTTCCTGCTGGGGCTACCCAGGTGCCCTCCCCCACCCTGTGTGGGTGCTCCTGGGCCCTCCTGTTGTGCCTCTTGTGCCTGGCCATGGATGCCCCAGTGCCCCCCTGCTCTCCCTCTCTGTGCTTGGGGGCCCGCTTTCCCTGACACCAATAAAGGAATGCTGTTCGGTGATGTCCTGTCCTGACTTGAGTCTGTTGCTGTTGTGACGACTGGTTGCCTCTTCCCCCTTGGCGGCCCTCCTTCCCCCATCTGTGTGCAGGGGGTGTGCTTGGTGTATACTGGGGGACTCCAGTCCTTTGGGGTGGGCCCAGGCTGTGAGGTGTGTGTTCCCCTGGCTACCTCCCTGATGGGTGCTGCTGCCTGGGTTTGCTCCTGGGGTGGTATAGGGGGTGGTTGGTCGTCCAGCCACCCCCTTGCCTTGCCTGTGCATTGGTGTATCCATGCCCCTCCCCTCCACTCCCCTCTGCTCTCACTCCCTGTTGGTGCGGCCCGTCAGTGGTGGTGGTGATGGATGGACGGCAGGATCATGGGCATTGGGCGGCTGACCGGGAGTAGGGGTTGTGCTGTCCCAGGGCTTTGGCCCCTCTGTTCCCCCTTGGTGTGGGGGTCCGGGTTGTCCTCCGGGTGGTGGTACACTGTGTGTGGAAGATGTTACCCTCGCTGCCCCCAGCCCTCCCAGGGCCCGTTGGTGCGGGCGTTCCCCATTGCCCTGTCCCTTCTCTCCTGCAGCTACTGTTGTCATGCTGCTGGCAATCCTGTGCTGGGGGCTACGGTCCTGCAGCTGGAGCGGGTGGCCTGGGACATGCGGGCGGCGGGCTGGCTATTCAATGGCATCCGTGAGTGTACTGCCTCGTTGCTGGGCCCTGGGCCTGTGTCCCTCCATGGGGGGTCTTGTTCCTGGATGCTTGCGGCCCGCTTTGATGGTTGTCCCCTCTCCCTCTGTCCCCTTCAGTGCAAGCCATGATCACAGAGCAGACCCGGGAGCAGGGGGAGTTGGTGGAAGTCCTCCTACTCATCCTGGAGTGGCTGCACCAGCTGGAATGTGTGCAGGCTGAGTGCTGACGCCGGGCGCAGGGTCGTTGGCCATATTGACCAGGGTTTGGTCCCAGGCCTGCCTCTGCTGGTACTGTTCCCCCCCCTTCTGTTTCCCCCTTCCCCTCCCTGCCCTGTTCTTTGTTGTTGCCCCCTGTTGCTGTTTCCCCTTCTTTTATTAAAGGCTTTCATGTTCCTTTCCTGGTGTGTGGGTGTTGTGCTTTGCTGTGACCTCTCCCCTTGTGCAGGTGCTTCTGGGGGTGTGTGGGGGGGTGTTGCCTGTGTTGTGTGGGTCCCTTCCCCCCCTTTCTATGCCCCCCATTGGCTGTGTTCCTCTCCCTGTGTGCTTCTGCTGCCTGCTGTGTGTGTGCGTCTCTGCTGTGGGTGTGTGTTGGGGAGGTGAGGCCTGGCGCCGGGCGGTCTGGGCTCTGGCTGTGTAGAGCCAGCTCCTTTTTAGCGGCTGTCATCCCATCCCCTCTCCATCCTGCCCCACCTGCGCGGGTCCTGGTGGCTGGGGGGCGGGGCATGGCTGCATTGCACGACTTCATTTTCCCTCAGTTGCCCATATTGTGCTGTCACGTCGCTGTGCCAGGTGGGGCTTGCCCGCCGTTCCCATTCCCAGCCGTCCATGTACTTGCATGGGTGTTTGCTGGGTATTTCCCGGGATGGGTGTTTGGGCTCTGGGTGTTTGCGGGCCCCTCCGCTTTACTTCTCACAACCCGCCGCGGTGCTGTCTGTGTAAATGTCTCCCTTCTCAGCACCACCGGGTGTTTGCTGGATGTACTCACCCACCCATCCACACCCATCTCCACCAATCTCCACCCATTAGCGCTACTGCGCCGTCCGTGTAAAAACAGTCTTATTTATATTTGAACTTAGTAGGGATGGGCGAACAGATCGCGGTTCGGGTTCGTCTGTTCGGTTCGGCTACGTTCAGTTCGTCCGTTCGGTTCAGCCATTCGGTTCGGCTGTGTTTGGTTCGTCCGTTCGGCTAGTTCGGCTAGTTCGCCGACTTTGGGTTCGGCTCAGTCGTCCAAACAGGCCGTTTGGATAGGCCGTTCGGCTGTTTGGTTCGGCCGTTCAGGAAGTGTTATTATGGGTGTTTTTTTGTTTTTTATATTATTTTTTGGTTTTTTATTGGGTTTTATATGGTTTTCTTTTGCTTTTTATTTGATTTTTTTGTTTTTATATGGGGTTTGTATATATATATATATATATATATATATATATATATATATATAAAATATGGATATACATATGGATATATATATGGATATATATGGATATATATACATCCCATATATATGGTACGGGGGGGAATCACAAACAGAAGAGGAGTCTGTAGTGAAATATGTACATTACATACTCAATGAGTCTGTACAGTGCATAACACAAGGTTTCAGTTTAAGGTTTAAGTTTCATTTCATTACAAAAGTCAAATGAAACTTAAAGCAATCTAATAATCCTACTCAACGCCTGCTGTTCAAGAACAGTGACTAGCTCAGAAGGTGTTGGGAAGGGGGGAAGTAGATAATTAGTTTCGTTTCTTGCAAGCCTCTCCAGCCCTGGTGCCTGGAAGTTTGCTCCTCAGTGACTGACACCTCCCTGTCATGTTTGACCTTCCAGTGAACCTTTTTTTGCCACCCGAACTCA